>MU728616.1:298255-336717 GCA_026770625.1 Nicotiana glauca
ATTGATCCACAGTGAATGAGCACAGCACGAGGCAACTATAACATATTCTGCTTCAGCTGTTGAGAGAGCTACTGAGTTTTGGTTTCCTTGTACCCCATGAGATAAAACATGATCCAAGGAAATGAGCCATTCCATATGTGATTTTCCTGTCCACCAGATAACCTGCATAATCAACGTCAGCATAACCAATAAGGTTGAAATTGTCACCTGAAGTATAGTACAGAACCAGGTTCTGTTTGCCCTTAAAATATCTTAGAATTCTCTTAGCAGCCTTCTGATGAGATCCTCAGAATTTGATTGGAACCTTGCACATAATCCCACACTAAATACAATGTCTGGCCTGCTAACACTGAGGTAGAGTAGAGATCCAATGATTCCCCTATCATACTCATTTCAAACTTACTTCCCATGAGTTTAGCAAATTCTTCTCATAATGAGTTAGTTGTAGCTCCAAATATGATGTCATCCACATAAATCTGAACAATGAGCAGGTTCATTCCCCGTTTCTTCAAAGACAATGTATTGTCAATCTTTCCTCTTGTGAACCCATTTTCCAAGAGAAACTTGGATAGTCTCTCGTACCAGGCTCTAGGGGCCTGCTTCAATCCGTATAGTGCCTTATCCAATTTGAATACACGTTCAGGATGTACATGACATTCAAAACCTGGAGGTTGCTTGACATAGACTTCTTCCTTGAGGAAACCATTCAAGAAGGCATTCTTCACATCTATTTGGAATAAGGTGAAATCCATATGTGATGCAAAGGCAATGAGGATCCTAATAGCTTCCATGCGAGCTATTGGGGCAAAAGTCTCATCATAATCGATCCCTTCCTCCTGATTGTATCCTTGGACAACAAGCCTTGCTTTGTTCCTTGTAGTATTTCCATGTTCATCCAGTTTATTCTTGAATACTGATCATTGCTGACTCAACGCTACACCTAGGTAGGAAGAGCGGGTCGCAATAGGTTTTACCCGAATAGTGGTTCGGGATCGAATTTCCACAGGGAGCTAGTAGTGGAGTTGTATTGTCTGTCTTACCTAGAGATGCGGTTGTGCCTCTAATGTCACTTCAAACATTTTTGGTTTTCTTTTTTTTATAACTACTATTATAAACCTAATGATTAAAACTAAATTATGTTAGGAGAATATTGCTAAGTTGTATTTAATATAGAAAAAGGCACTAGAATCGTAGCACTGCCTAGGTGGCTAGCCAATGGGTGGAAATTACTAAGGGTAGATTGATATATTTGGGGCTTATGCTATAACCATTGCACAATTGTACCTATTCTCACACCTCTCGGTAGAGAGAATGATTTTTCCCAATTGACTCTCTCGAGACCAATTGGTTAGGCCAATTCGACCAAGCAACTAGGGTTCAAGTAGGGTGTTTACTCTCTTGAGGTTTAACCCGTTAATTGGGAATACCATTTCTCATGGGTCCATCCCAATTCCTTGTTGGGTCAGTTTTGGGGTCATTGACTCTCTTTCTCAAGAAGAGTTGAACCCACTAAGCTTGAACCTATGTTTGCAACCACAAATTCGAAATTGAAACACAAAATCAACCCAAATAACAAACATCCAATATCAATCTAACCCTAGATGGCAACACCCATCAACTACCCACACTAGGGTTGAGACACAACCCTAGCTAATGGGTTTAGCTAAACATAATTAAAGAAGAAACAGAAGAAATAGATGAGGAACTAAACATATTAATTAATTACTAAGTAGAATCTTCAATAATAAAGAGCAAAAGTGCCAAAAATTGCTACAATATCCGGTCTCATGAGCTCAGCTGCATTCAAAGCATAATAACTGCCCTAAAAATGGTAAAATATTCTATTTATACTAGGCTGGAAAAATTGGACAAAAATACCCCTGGAGGATCAGCGCGGACCGCGCAAAAAGGATCGCGGTCGGGCTGGCTCTTGGACTCATGATTTCAGCTTCTCTGAAGTTGGGGACTGCGGACTGCGAGAGAATGCACCGCGGCCGCACATAAATGAACGCAGAGCACATTGTCTTTAAATGGCCAAAACCTCAGCTCTCTCAATCTCGTTCGCGCAGACCGCGCAAAAGTGTAGCGCAGCCGCGTGGCTTTAATCTCAAAATTTCTAGTCTCTGAACCTCATGTGTGCGAACCGCGTAAAATTGTAGCACGGCCGTGAAGCCTGACCGCGGACCGCGTTACTAGTACTGCGCCCGCACTGCTTCCAACACGAGAATGCAAAGTCTCTGAATCTCCTAGTGCGGTTGAATTCACTTTTGCGCGGTCTGCACTAGGCCCTCTTTTCCTCATTTCACTTAGTCTTTGACACTTGAGCAAGTTTCACTCTTTTTTGAGCCGATCTTTGACGTTTGTCACTTTGTCGCTCAAACCTGCAATCAAGCACAACTTGTAAGTATTTTGGGACTATTTTGTAGCAATTTGTAACCAAAGCAATAGCAAGTAAGGTTATAAATATGGTAAAATCCTAACTTATCAACTCCCCCAAACTTAAACATTTGCTTGTCCTCAAGCAAACAAAATAAGACTTACCCCTTAAAGGGCAATCCAAGTAATTCCAGCTACCCTAAAGCAACCTCAACAAGCATCAATTGGGACAAACAATTGCCCTCAATACGAATGCATCATTAACACATTTAAACTTTGAAAACTTTGGATCAAGTGTGGCACAAGAGCATCAAGAGTTGACACATTTCATCAAAGAACTTCTCTCAATTACTTTGGTCATTGTGGAACCCAAACTCACACGTCCTCAACTCTCCCTAAGCGAACCTCACCTTTTAGAGTATTGACACACAAATCGAGGTTGATGGAAATTTCACTCTTCTCTCTCAAGAAGAAGGTCACAAGTCCGGCTATGGGTACCATATGCTTGCCCCTTATGTAAGCATCCACTAATGTAGGTTCCTTTCAACTCAAGATCCTATAGGGCTTTTGGGGAGACATTGTGAAGCCTTTTGGTAAGGGTAGGACAAGTTTTTATTCAAGTGGGTTCAACCTTCCCTTAAGCACTTCTTTTGCTTCATTTTGGCATAACTCTCTTGACTCCTTTGAGTATTTCACTTCTTTACAAGGGGTTAGAGAGACACATTGTTTCTCTTTATTATGTAATTCAAAACCTTTCTCCTTTTTCTACATTTTCCACACCTTTTTCACCTTTGTTTTCCTTGATTCCCTTTTTTATTCTTTTCATATTGGACTTTCTTTTTGTCTTTTTCTTTTCTTGCTTTTTCATTGCCTTCCTTTTTCTTTTTCTTTTGTACCTTTCTACCACTTTGTTTCCTTTCTTGTATCTCCCACCAAACTTAGGCATTTTCCATTACTCAAGGGACAATTTGGGTGCCAAGAGAGGGTATCATTTAGAATGGGTATAGGCTTGTAGTATTGGTTCTTGAAGGAAAAAGGGTCAAGGCTCAAAAGGGTTCACTATGGATCATTTTATTGGTAGGCCATGGAATTCTTCATCTTAACATTTGGATCAAGGAAAGCCTATAGTCACTTCTCAAGTCAAATTTCACCTATGATTTCACCTTAACAAACATTCAGGGCAAGTTCTAGACCATTGGCTTGGGACTTGGACTCACAATTCGATTCCTCACCACACACGCTAAGGAATTGCTAAAGACATCGAGTCGAGGGCCCACAACGACCTTAGTTACGATTTAAGCACACAATGGTCCAAAAAGACCACATGATGATTGTTTTGTCAACGCAAGAGTCTCAAAGCCACGACTTTCACCATCCCAAACACAACATTATGTCTTTGACCATGGGAACAAAGGCAAATGTGCTAGGTCCAAGTGAAGCTTTACTTGAGGTACCCTTAACTACAACTATCAAAAACAAAAGAAAAATCAAAGAAACGGACTCAAACCTTTAAGAAGGTTGTCACTCCATCCATCATCGGGAAGAGCTACCCGGTTCACACAATACTCCACACTTGGAAAGAACCGTGGCCTTAATAAAACCAAGGGCTTATTGGAAGCGTCAAAAACAAAATAAGAGGGTACGAGCCTAACTATAAAGCTAAAAACGAAAAAAAATTGCGTAAATAAAAAATAGAATAAATATTTACAATGGGGGAGTAGAATATACAACGGGAGATGAATATGTACAGAAATGTAACTTTATATACAGCCCAAAAGAGAAAATAAAAAGTAGAAGAAAAGTGGCTAAAGTTTAAAGTTATACAGCCCCAAAATAGAAAATCAAAGTAAAGCATAAACTATCAATCTATATATACAGTCATCCATGGATAATCAAAACAAGTAGGGCGCACCCCCATGAATAAAAGCTGGCATTGTCACCAATGTCAACTACCAAAATAAGCATCAAAATCAAAGTAAAGGATATAGAGGCTCCCTAGGCCTGGTCCGTCTGCATGGGATCGTTAGTGGTCCCCAAGTCCTCCGTATGTGCGGGAGCCTCAGACTGGCTCCCGGCCTCCTGCTAACTGGGGCCTACTCCTGGACCGGCTGGATGCTAGGTGCAACATGTGGCAAACTGGAAGAGGTCTCCTGTGGGACTGCCACCTCAATCACTGCAGCAGTTGTACTGGGGAGCTTTATCTTCTTCCTAGGCTGCTTGGGTGCCTGCTCCTACTGTGACTCTACTACTGGTGCCGCTGGGTCTGGGGCTGGGTCCCCGAATAACAAGTCTAGAGGCATCTGATCTGCCAATAGATTGTCCACATCTGTCCTGAGCTGCTTCACAAACTCCTTAAAAGCCCGTGATCTCCTCATCTTCTTATGCTCCTTGGCAAGCTCCTTCAGAGCCTTACCATGTGACTCCACAGCAGTAGTCGAAGTGGGTTGTGTCTTCATAATACTTTCTTGGTTCTCCAGGAGCTTTTTCAAAGTGTCCTCAATGGACTGAGGAATATGAGCAGGCTGAGGTGCTGATTGGGTCTGAATAGTGGAGGACAATGTGGACAACTTGGATGTCGCAGCTGACATCCAGTGGTTCAAGCTAGCCAATGTCTGGCTGAACTGATGGGCAGTGAAGGGATGAGTCCTGGAAGATGGCATCCCCGGGCCCGTTGAAGTACTGGGACCAGCAGAAGAGGATGGTCCTGGAAGCAAGTCTACAACTGTAGTGGCAGCAGGCTCGGTGGAAGGCACTGTAGATGGCACTACAGCAACTGGCTCCTCAGACTGGACAGTTGGGACAGAGGCATGTGGCTTGTAGTTCTTGGATTTAGGGTTGTCTGAGCCCTGCATGTTGTACCAAGAGTAAGGAGCCACAGGCTTGGTCTTGATGTCATACCTTTTCTTCTCCACCTCCAGATCCCTAAAATACATAGAAAGGGTGTTGGGAAAAGGGTAGTTCTGGTCATGCTCCTGTCCCACAGCAGAAATCACCTTGGATATCACATTGCCCACATTGATAGGGTACCCGGCCATAATAGATGCAACAAGAACGGCCCGGGTAAGTGGAATAGTATTATCGTGGGTAGGAGGGTCAAGCCGACTGTATATAAATGTTAACCTCCCTCAAGCCTCAAAGTTGAAGGTGTTCCGGAATATCTTCTTCCCTACTTGCAGCCACTGTGGCACAGTACCTGGGATAGCTAAGAACTGAGCCAACCAAGGATGGACTTCCTCCCCCATCCCTAACTTTGCTATATAGAGCGACTCATCCTCATCTCGGAACCCCAAATATTCATTCAAGGAAGTGCCATCAAACAACACTACTTTGTCTCTCACTTTGGTCGCCTTAGTATCCTTGACAATGTGAGCCACGTTAGAGTAAAATTCCCTAACCATGTCCTCAGTTGCATCTATGCACTTCTCCGAGAAAAACTTCCAGCCTTGTCTAGTTCGAAACTCCCTTTGCACGTTCGGGTTGTGGGATAAAAGGTCAGTGTCAATAAAACTTCTCTCTGGTATCAACTTCCTCACTGGCCACCACTCCCTAAACTTGTGAAATGCCACTTGACTGACAAATCGATCTTACCAAACTTCAGGTTTTCTAGTTCTTTCAATACCCCCAATCTGAGACTCACCTCTCTCATCTTTGTCTGTACTCTCCCCAGATAATGAAGTTGTGGGGGAGGTGGAGTATTTTTCATTACCGGCTGCGGAATTGTCAGAAGAATCCGAGACTAAATTTATTGGTTTTTTGGAGGTGGGAGATGGTGGAGCGGTATCAACTAGGTGGAGGGGGTCGGTTATGTGAGTTGGGATTGAATCTAAGGAGATGCTTTTGGAGGGCACATACTCACTCCCTGACGAATTAGAAGCAGTCTTATCAGCAGCTTTTATTAATTTTCGGGTCTTTTTTATGTTCTCCTGAGCCTGGGGAGTGAGTTTGGCTATTCTCTTGCCTTTACCCTCTCGGGAGGAACCACCTCTCCCGGGTTGTTGTGATTGTTTGTCGCCCTTTTGTCTAACCATCATTTGCAAAGATAACCATCTAACATTATTAGTTTAAGCACATGTAGTGAAACAGGTGAATGAAACAGGTTGAGGACACAAGTGGCAGAACAGGTTGCAGCATATAGCACCACAGACCACACAAAAGTGACCGCGGTCCGCGCTGGGCAAAGGTCCCCAAAACATGCTCTCTGAATCTCCCACTGCGGACCGCACAAAATGGGGATGCGACCGCGGTAGGCCAGTACGGGCCACGCAAAAGTGCAATACGGCTGCGCTGGGAACATTAATCATACAACAAAAGAACTCTGCGGTCCACACAGAAATACAACGCGGACCGCGTCAAGGCAACACGGTCGCGCAAAAGCTATTGCGATCTGCGTTGAGCTAGGGTTAGGGACTAAGTTAGGGTTTCATATTTACATTCATTTTTGTTCAAATTGTAACTCCTACTTGTCCCTACTCAGTTACCCAATCCTTGAGCATGTTCAGCATATAAAAATGAGCAAGGAATCTAACCTAAACGAGTAATTCAAAGAAAAATGAGAAGAAAAAGAGAAGTTACACTACTGGGAAACAATTGAGATGAAAACTAAGAAATTAATTAATCATGAGTGCATGAGATGATACCAGATTGATGAAGAATGAGTGCAATTAATCCAATCAAGCAAGAAGAACGGGCTCCAAAAATGATGAACAGTAAAATTAGGGTTCTGGGGTGTCAAAGTGCGAAAAAGGTAAAATGAGACCCTTGGTCTCTTTTTATAGACACCCAGTGGGGCCCGTACTCACCTACCAGCGCGGCCGCGCAAAAGTGACCGCGGACTGTGCTGGGTTTGATCATTTTAGCCTTGCACTAAGCAGCCCATGCAGACCGCACAAACGTGACCGCGGCCGCGTGGACAACTACAGAGAGCACCATACTTTTGACTTGCCAGCGCGGACCGTGCAAAAATGCACCACAGTCGCACTGGCAAACTTCAAAGACTATGCAACTTGGCTCATGCCAATGCAGACCACGCAAAAATGCATCGCGGCCGCACTAACAAACTTTAGAGACTGCAATTTCTTTCCTTTTATTTTGCACTGCTTCAACACAATCCCTGCAACATCTCACAAATAATTAGCGCAAAAAGCCTAAGCTACAAAGAAAATCAAAGAGAAAGAACAATACATGGGTTGCCTCCCAAGAAGCGCCTGATTTAACATCGCGGCACGACGCAGGTAACCATCACATCACTTCAAATGAATGAGTGCCACCACGTGGCTGTCATCAACCTTCCCCAAATAATGCCTGACACGATGCCCATTGACCCGAAAAATTTCACTATTCTTGTTCTTGAGATCAATAGCACCAAAAGGAGTCACACATACAACTTCAAGTGGCCCACTACACTTTGACTTGAGCTTCCCTAGAAATAACCTCAAGCGGCAGTTGAAAAGAAGAACCATATCACCAACCTTGAATTCCTTTCCCTGAGCATATTTGTCGTGAAGATACTTCATCTTGTTCTTACACAAGGACGAGCTGGAGTAGGAATGAAATATAAACTCATCAAGCTCATTTAGTTGCTCAACACTGAGATTCTCCGCCACATCTCATTCCAAGTTCAACTTCCTCAAGGCCCACATAGTCGTGTGCTCCAATTCCACAGGAAGATGGCAAGCTTTACCAAACACCAACTGGTACGGATACATACCAATTGGGGTCTTGTAAGCCATCCGATAGGCCCAAAGAGCATCATCCAATTTCTTCGACCAATCGGTCCTATTAGCATTTACCGTCTTGGACAAGATACTCTTTATTTCTCGATTGGAGACTTCCACTTGACCACTAGCTTGAGGAAGATAGGGGTGGTCACTTTGTGATTTACTCCATACTTAGCAAGCAATGAGTCGAAAGCCTTGTTGCAAAAGTGGGACCCCCCACACTAATGATATCATGACGAGTGCCAAACCTTGTGAAGATACTCTTTTTCAAAAATGCCAAAACACTCCGGGCTTCATTGTTAGGTAAAGCCACGACTTCAACTCACTTTGAGACATACTCCACCGCCACGAGAATATAGGTGTTCCCACAAGAGCTCACGAAAGGACCCATGAAATCTATGCCCCAAACATCAAAAATATCCACCTCGAGAATCGTATTGAGTGGCATCTCATCCCTTTTTGAAATTTTGTCGGGTCTTTGGCATGCATCACATCTCTTTACCAAGTCACTAGCATCCTTAAATAAAGTCGCCCAATAGAAATCGCAACTCAAAACCTTTGAAGCCGTCCTCACTCCTCCATGATGGCCACCATAGGGAGAGGAGTGACAAGCCTCCAATATGCTCAATTGTTCACCTTCTGGGACACATCTTCTTATCACACCCTCCATGCAAATTTTAAACAAGTACAGCTTATCCCAATAAAAATCCAAACTATCCCATTTGAGTTTCTTTGTTTGGTTGGAAGAGAGCTCACACGGGACAATTCTGGTCACAATAAAGTTGGCGATGTCCGCGAACCATGGAATGTCACACCTAGACACGAAAAAAAGTTACTCATCGGGGAATGCATCATTTATTTCAAGGCCGTCACTTGGCCTCCCTTCTTCCTCCAACCCGAACAAATGGTCCGCAACTTGATTTTCACTTCCCTTCCAATCCATTATTTCTAAGTCGAATTCTTGAAGGAGTAGCACCCATCTCATCAATCTCGCCTTGGAATCCTTCTTGGACATCAAATACCTAAGAGCGGCATGGTGTGTGCACAATCACCTTGGCCCCCATAAGATAAGGCCGAAATTTTTCCATTGCAAATACAATTGCCAACAATTCCTTCTCCGTCACCATGTAATTCCGTTGAGCTTCATTCATAGTCTTGCTTGCATAGTACACGGGATGGAACATTTTACTAGTTCATTGACCTAACATCGCCCCCACCGCAATGTCACTTGCATCACACATTAGTTCAAAGGGCAAACTCCAATTAGGTGCGGTGATGATAGGAGTTGAGGTCAACTTGTGCTTTAAAAGTTCAAAGGCCTCCATGCATTTTTCATCAAAAAGAAACTTGGAATCTTTCTCTAGCAACTTGCAAAGTGGATTCACAACCTTCAAAAAATCTTTGATGAACCGCAGGTAGAACCCGGCATGCCCAAGAAAACTCCTCGCCCCTTTGATAGAAGTAGGGGAAGGAAGCCTCGAAATGACCTTAATTTTGGCCTTATCAACTTCAATTCCTCGCTTCGAGATCTTGTGACCCAACACTATACCTTCTTCTACCATAAAATGACATTTTCCCAATTGAGAACAAGGTTAGTTTCTTCACATCGAGCCAAGACCCTGTCCAAATTTACCAAGCATTTCTCAAACGAATCCCCAACCACGCTGAAATCATCCATGAAGACCTCCAAGATATCCTCCACCATGTCGATGAAAATAGCCATCATGCAACGTTGGAAGGTCGTCGGAGCATTACATAGTCCAAATGGCATTCTCGAGAAAGCGAACGTGCCATAAGGACATGTAAAGGTCGTCTTCTCTTGGTCCTCCGGGGCAATTAGAATTTGATTGTACCCCGAGTAACCATCTAGAAAATAATAGAAAGCCCGGCCCGCAAGACGATCGAGCATTTGGTCAAGGAATGGTAATGGGAAATGATCTTTTCTTGTCAGCTTGTTAAGCTTCCTGTAATCCATACAAACTCTCTAACCCATAACTGACCTAGTCGGAATAAGCTCGTTTTTGGAATTGGTCACTACCGTCGTCCCACCTTTCTTTGGAACACATTGGACTGGAGAGGTCCATGAGCTATCGAAGATTAGATAAACCACACCGGCGTCAAGCCACTTGATAACCTCTTTCTTTACCACTTCTTGCATCACCTCATTTAGTCTTCTCTGATGTTCAAGTGAAGGCCTTGCATCCTCCTCCAATATGATTTTATGCATGCAAAAGGCGGGGCTTATTCCCCGAATATCGGCCAAAGTCCATCCAATCGCCTTTTTGCGCTTTTGAAGAACTGCCAAAGTGGCATCAACCTGCATGTTAGTTAAGCAAGACAAAAGAATAACAGGTAAAGTGGAATTTGAACCCAAGAATCCATACCTGAGGTGTGGAGGAAGGGGCTTCAACTCCAACACGGGTGGCTCCTCAATCGATGGCTTTGTTGGTGGAGTTTTGCGGTTTTCAAGATCCAAAGATAACTTTCTAGGCTCATATGAATATGAACCCATACCATGCAATGCATTCACGCACTCCACTCTATCGGCATCATCATTGACATCCATGTTAAGAAGCACGGCCTCAAGAGGATCTTCAACATTTATCATGGAACTTGTGTCATCCACTATCACAGCTGTGACAATGTCCACAAATGAACACACCTTTGTGCTATTGGGTTGTCTCATTGATTTGCAAATATGGAATACCACCTTCTTATCTCCCACATGGAATGTCAACTCACCCGCTTCAACATCAACCAATGCCTTAGGTCTTTCAAAAATAATCGGCACTTCAAAGTCCATCTCACAGTCCAATATGACAAAGTCGGCCCGCAATATGAATTTATCAACACGAACAAGAACATCATCAATTATGCCCAAGGGTCGCTTCATCGATCGATCTGCCATTTGAAGTCTCATTGAAGTTGGCCTAGGTTATCTGATTCCCAAAGTCTTGAAAACCGAATAAGGCATTGAGGGTAAGGTGGAGGCGGACTAGGAAAGGGTGCCTTGGCCTTGGGCACCACCGGCTCGGGCATATCAATAACGTGTTCCCTAGATGGGTTCACGGCATCTTGAGTCTCTACCCCGGCCTTATCATCAATATCGATCCGCACCTCATTGGTCACATTTGGTTCAACCACATCTTCAACATTCAAAGGCACTTTATCATCATGCAACTCAACTTCGTCATTTACAACTTGATTTTCATTTGGGGCATGCACATCACCTCCTCTCTCACTTCTTGTTCTAACCGCCATTACATGATTATTACCTCCCTTCGGGTTCACTATTGTATTACTTGGTTGAGCACCCTTAGGTCGAGTATTCAACGATTGAGAGATTTGGCCAAGTTGCACCTCCAAATTCTGAATAGAGGTGTTATGAGAAGCCAATTGAGCATCGGAGTCTTATTTCTTCTTCATCATTTGTTCAAACATCATCTCTATTCTCCCCATATCACTACCCGAAGAACTAGACCCTTGAGATTAAAAGGGAGGTGGATTGTTCGGTTGTTGGTACATGGGGGGTCTTTGAAAGCCTTGCCTCCGGTTGCCTTGATTTCCGTTATTATTCCACCCTCCTTGATTGTTGTTGTTGTTTTTCCAATTATTATTGTTCCTGTTCCAATTGCCTTGATTGTTACCTTGGTTACCCCAATTGTTGTTTTGACTATTGTTGTTCCAATTGCCATCGCTTTGTTGTTGGTTTTTATTGTTCCAATTACCGCTGCCTTGTTGATTGCCCCAATTTCCTTGGGGATGCCGTTGTTGATTCCCTTGATTTCCTCAATTCCCTTGGTAGTTATTGGCATTCTTCGCTTTGCTCATCATAGCATTCATTCGAATAACCACCACCATCATTATGTTGTCAAATTGATCACAATTACCTTGAGGTTGTCGCCTCCCTCCTTGCCTCCTTTTCAACATATAAACACCTTCCATTGCATTGACTTGGCGTAAGTTTTAGAATTTTTGCAATTGCGCCTTTGTCAATTGATTCATAGTTGGTGTAAGCTCGGCAATAGCTTGGCCATGATCATGCAATTCCTTGTGCAAATAGATGATCATGGGGTCACCTTGGGGCACATTTGCTCGACTTTGCCATGCCGAAGAGGTGTGGGCCATTTCATCAAGTACATCATATGCCTCTTGGTAAGAAAGTTTCATGAAGCTCCCTCCGGCTAATTGGTTCACAATGCACTGATTTGTGGTGTTGATGTCCCGATAAAAAGTTTGTTGTATCATTGCCTCGGTCATGATGTTATTTGGGCACTCCTTCACCATTTTTCTATATATTTCCCATATCTCATGCAAAGGTTCCATTGGTTCTTGCTTAAAGGCTAGAATTTCATCCCGGAGAGCCGCCATATGACTTGGAGAAAAGAACTTGGCAATAAATTTGTCCGCCAATTCAACCCATGTGGTGATGGAATGATTAGGGAGCCTTTCTAACCAATCCAACACTTTACCCCGAAGAGAGAATGGGAAAAGCCTCAATCTCAATGCATCCTCGGATACGCTATACCCCTTCTTTCCATTTTCCAAAGGGTACATCCCCTCCTTGTAGGGCTTTTAGTGAGAGAAAATCCATGGTATTTCCAGTCCTGACTGTTCCCTGCACATCTAAATTATGGGTTAGATTTAGGAACCCAAACTAGTTTGGGTCCATTGTAATGGGGAAAAGAGTGAATAAGAGCCTTTCTAGTCCATGCAGGCAATATGTGATTTTTGCGAGTGGTACCTGGTCCCTTTTTAGTAGTCACTTTTTCAGTAAACAATTTGTTTTTCTAAACAGATTAAAACATGGCTTGGCAATTTTCTTTGAAGTGTCTATTGTTCCCTTAGTGGGTACAAAACTAGTTATCAGGAACTGTGACATACTTGTTGTGAGGGTTGTAAGGAGTTTTCTCCTTTTGAAACCCGATTCCTTGCTTGTTTCCACTATTGTTTAATTACACGACAGTGACAGTATCAGAGGACCAGGTCCACTTGAGAGATTTCTCAAGATCAATTTTTACTTTCTTCAATTCAGCTTGAAGCAGCCTATTTTTCTCGAGTTCACCACATAGACTAGTTCTCACATCATTTAATTCTTTTTCAAGTTTGATGTGTGTCTCACTAGATATTCCCTTCCCTTTTTCAATAATTACATGCCTATGTTCATATTTGAGTCCCTCAATGGTTTCCTCTAGATCTGTGATAACCACCAAAAAGTCATCCCTTGCTTGCTTAGTATCAGTAATTTTCTCTTCTAGGGCATTCTTTTCTTTGTTTAGGTTTTCTATGGTTTCCTTCATGTCAACAACCACTACCATCAAGTCATCTCTCTCATTTTCTACACTATTTATTTTTTTATTAGAACTTCCTTTTCTTTTTCAAGATTAACTATGGTCTCATTTAAATCTACCACACACACCACCAGATCATCTTTAGACTGTTCAGCATCTCCTAGCTCTATGGTCGGGGCCATTTATCATTATCAAGACTATAATATGCATCAATTAAAAAATTTTCTAGAGCCATCAATTTCTTAGAAGAATAGGACTTCAGATTTCTCTAAACATCCCTAAAATTTACCTCATCATTTTCATTATCATACTGAGCCATCAGTGCAAAAACTAAGTCATATTCCTTTCCTTTATTTTCCACTGCCATCATGGAGTTGTTTTCTACATCTGGTTCCCCTTCTGATTCACTGGAGGACTCTCCCCAAGCAGCAAGAGCCTGTTTTACAATGTTGTCAGCTGCAGTTTTTCGACTGAATCATTTGTCCGGAACCAGGTTCCTTTTTGCTGCTTTGTTAGGATTTTGTTTGTATTGCTCCTGCTTCACAAGTGGACGGTCTTTGATGAAATGCGACTGGCTTTCCGCACCTGTGACAGAGATCATTATTCCTTGCCTTACTTGAACTTTCCCTTTTTGGTATACCACCATTCCTTCGAACCATCGTTTGAAATATTATAGTAAAATAGGCCATATCACTATCTTCTTCACTTGAGTCATTGTTTTCAGCCTTGAGCACCAGGTTCTTATCCTTCTTCGGCTCGCTGCTTTCACTGTCTCTTTGTCTTTTCATCTCGTATGTCTTCAAATTTCGAATCAGCTCGTCCATGGTTAGAGTTTGTAAATCTTTAGCTTCGGTGATAGCATTCACCTTACTCTCCCAAGCGCCGGGTAAAACACTGATAACCTTCCTTACAAGCTTGTTTCTGGGAATGACATCTCCAAGTGAATGAAGCTCATTTATAATAGATGTGAATCTAGTGTGCATATCTTGTATAGACTCATCATCCTTCATCCTAAAGACCTCATACTCGGTGGTGAGCATGTCAATCTTGGACTATTTAACCTGAGTGGTTGCTTCATGTGTTGTTTGCAAAGCTTCCCATATTTCCTTGGTAGAATCACATGCTGAGATTCTATTGTACTCATCAGTTCCTATACCACATACCAAGATTTTCTTAGCACAAAAGTTCTGTTCTACAGCTTTTCTGTAAATATCACTGTACTCTTTTCTATTTTTTGGCACCATTGGCCCAGTTTCTCCAAGCTTCTTCATAGGAACATGTGGACCATCACAAATGACGTCCCACAGCTCTGAATGCTCTGCCATTATGAAATCATACATACGAATCTTCCACCAGTCGTAATACTGACCATTGAATCTAGGGGGTTTGTAGGTTGATTGTCCTTCCACAAGGTTAGGTGGAGCAGCCATTGAGATCCTTTCTAGGTGTTAACCTTTTAGAAAGAACCCGCTCTGATACTAATTGTTAGTCTGTATGAGTCTACCACACTATAGTGTACCTAGTCCTCTATCAGTTTCCACTGAAAATATTTATGAACCAAACTGTATAGAGATCTGGTCCTATATCAGTTCCCACAGTGCTAACTACATAACCAATATGTAAATGAGACACAAGATTATCACGTGGAAAAATCCTACTTAAGGGGACAAAAACCATGACCTACACCTGTAGGCTTTCAACTTCACTAACTTGTAAAATATCTATTACAAGCCACTTTGTAATGACTCCATTACAAAGAATTCAACTCAACTAACTTGTGGTACTCTTACCACAAGACACTTTGTGACTCCCTAGTTATAAAGACTTTCACTAACTTGTGATGCTCTCACCACAAGCCACTTTGTCACTCTACAGTTACAAAGGCTTTTGACTACCTTGTGATACTCTCACCACAAGCCACTTTGTCACTCTCTAGTAATAAAGACTTTAACTTATGACTAAATCTAATCACAACATAAACTCTAAGAGTTTACAGATTTTACAAAAAAATTCCTAATCAACGCTTCTAAGAAAGCATGATAGGAATTACAATGAAGAACACATAACAAAGACTCAACAAACCTAAGGACTTAAGATATCTTCAATCTTGGATCCGGTCCTTGAGGTTGCAGAAGCTTTGTTCTTAAGAGAGGTTGTTGCTAGCACTTGAGAGAATGTTTTCTTTTTTAATTTGCAAGTGTTCAACCGATCAGATCCCTTGCACCAGGTTGTTATACCACAAAAGACATTACCATGGTGATGTTAGTTCACAATGGTGATATCAAACCTTGATTAGTACATGCTTCTTATCAATATGAAGTGACTGTTGCACGGTCGCGTGTAGAGTTACAGGCGGTCATTTTCTGTACTTTCTTTCCAGCTGTAGTTGACTCATACTTCTGTCAGAGAACCCTAAGGGGCGAGGTCCCTATTGTGTTCCTTTTGTACAGTTGCGGACAGTCACTTTCTGCAGTTGCATTCTAGCTGTATAGTTGACTTGTACTTCTGTCAGAGAACCCTAAGGACCAGGTCCCTATTGTGTTCCTCTTTGTATAGTTGCAGACAGTCACTTTCTACAGTTTCATTCCAGCTGTATAGTTGACTTGTACTTCTATCAGGGGAACACCAAGTGATCAGGTTCCTAATCTAGTTCTTGTGCACACTACCCAGATTGTCTTGAGTTGATTAACTTGGATGATTATACCAGGCATGCTTCGGGTCCTTTATCTGGTTCTATACAAAAAGTTTGTTAGATCATCAAAACATAGATTAAAAGACCTTAAGCCCATCAATAACTAATTATGGATCATTAATCAAATAATTTTTTTTGTTCCTTCTTAGCTTTCTTTAAATGTAAGTTATTACCTTTCCTGGTTTTTCTACCCCTTATTGCGTGCATACTTAGCTTATCTTAGTTTCCACGCATGCAGGAGTTTTTGTGAGACTCATATGATCTTGGATATTACGTTTGATTTTACTTCCCATTCATTAGCCATGATAGGTGTCACTTTTTTTTAGGTGCATACAATGTTGTTGTGGAAGACCATTTCCTCTTTAGGTCATTGTGCTTAGGTTAAGCTAGTCTTTCATTATAGTACTTAGGGAGGACCCTCTGAATCTTGTAAAGTTGTGAGCTTATTACAGACCTTTTGATGTCCTTCCTTGCCTATAATTATCCGTAGTTACTTACCTCCATCCCCCTTGTGCTTGTAGGGTTTCTTTTGAACTAATATTTTGACTGTCTTCCTAGTGGCACTCTCTTATATTCCCGTAACATTCATACGGTACCTTTAACTATCCCGACTCCTATCTGAATATATCTCAAGTATTACAGTGACATTACTGTGAGGCTGAATTCTCCATGTTGGGGTTTATTATGTTTATCTTGCATTGTCTGCTGATTTGTCTGTAACCTCTTGTCTAGCCATAACTAGGCTCTTCATGAATCAACTACTAACTACTCGTTGGCCCATTCTCATATCAATATTCGGCGTAATCTTTCTTGGGTTATTTCCTTTGTCTTAACTTACCTCTCGCACTGGCTTCTTATTTATCAATAACATCCCGGGCAGGAACTCTTATTTCCTTTCCTTGACGTCGTGCTTGCATAATGTTCTGGAATTGTAGCATATTTATAGGATTTGGATAAGTGTAATCTCATTCCTTTCTTATTTTTATCGCATTCTTCCTTTACCATTAAATAGTTACTGAGCCACTTAATTCTGACTTAAATGCCACATAACTCCATATCCCCCCCCCCCTTTAGGGTAGTACTAACATTTAGTGCTACGATGATCTACATATAAATATTTTATCTCTTCATCTTTGGCATCTTTTCACATCATCGATGACCCTCACTTGCCTTGAGGTAATCCTTATTGCTTGCTTTAGGGAACGTCTTCCTGGATGACCATTCTCTCAATTTCTCATGAATCCTCTTCTCTTGTCCATTCTATTATAACCGGAGCACAATCTAAAATTCTCATGATGTCAGCCGTTATCAAATCACTCAGTCCCAAATTCATGTTTAGTTTATCTTGTTCACCAATCCATACTGATTTCTATTACTCTGGGGTTTAACTTTTCCTTCAGGTACTCGCGTTGGAGTCACGAACTTTATTTCTCGAAATAAGGATATGACTTTATGGCCTATACTCTTTCGTTGTCCCAGGGCATGTCACCTCTTGTATTTTCCTTCACTTGTCTGTAGATGTTATAATATTGTCATTTTCTACCGTTATCATCCATGTATCACATCTTATTCGTAATGCTTGATTAACTCTCTTCTTATTTCCCTTATAACAATTATGTCAATCACTTTATTCTGAAAATTTCAACAAGACATTCTTTTGATTTTACCTCCCCTTGCTTCATTCTCTGGCTCTTCGGGTTGCCTAACATTCTTGCTTTAGTAGGGATGGGAGCCACACTAAGTAGTATTTATCCCTTCCAGGTCTCCAGTGCCTATCTTCATAATAATGTTTTTTTTTACATTCTCTATTCATATCTAGATATACTACTCTATAGTGCACTATCTGGGTGTCTCACAAGAAGATTTGTTAACATATTTGAAATACCCTTTGGAAATGTTAACTAATGAAAACAATCCATTCACCATTTTGGGTTACTCTAACCTCAACCGGATCCTGATATCCTGTCCTTCTTTTATACAACTTTTGTTAGCCCCCATAGGGCATAAATGAGATGGGTGTGGCCAATTGTACATACCTCTGTTATTTTTTAAGGTAACTCAAAAGGCTTATAATCCTCTGCCTGGATTGTAAATACTGATAATCTTCATTAACTGGGCGCCTCGCACCCTTTTATCTTGCTTCTTTTACATGTTCAAACTTGTATCTATCTTCTGAATCTCTCATTGCCTATAGGGGTGGATAGATATTCTTGCCTTAAGGCTCCTTATCAAAAGGCTTACACATCTTAGTACACGCATGATCTACTGAAGACTTTACATTTACTCATAATAGGCATCATGAAAAATCGTGTTCCCCTAACTCAATTCTTCCATAGCTACATTCAATCTCTTACCAACTATCTTTCTGGATATAAGTATCATCTTATTAGGAATAGAAGTTAGGAGTTTGAATTCTTATAAGTGAGCTTTATCACACGATCTAGAGTAAGAAGAAAGAGTGACAGTCCTAAATGTCCTATAGCCTCCTACTTATAAGTGTGATGCACAACACACCTATAAACAAGACTCTACTAGACACGGCTTGTAGATTCCCTAGGACAGAACTGCTCCGATACCACTTTTTTTACGACCAAAATCGATGGGCCACGACAGGCACCAGGTACCTTACTCAACCGAGCACCAACATAATATATCTTTTTGTATCATGCTACCATAGGCAAATAAGATTAAAAGGTTGTTGTAGGATAACTAGAATAAAACATGTAATATCAACTTATATATAAGACAAACGGGCTGATGATTTTTTAATGTCTTGGACTTATGCGTCTTATGTTTTGATAATTTAACAAATTTGATGTGAAGAACCAGATAGAGAACCTGGCAACCTGGTATACACTTCATTTGACCTAGTTGAAATCTGAAAATCAGCAAATAGATGAACTACCATAAGGAGGAACATAGCTGGGACCTAGTCCCTTAGGGCTCTCCAACACAAGCACAAGTCAGTGAATGTACGCAATCAATATAAAGAGAAACACAATAGGGACATGTTCCCTTAGGATTCTCTGATAGAAGTACAAGTCAAATACACAGCTGGAACATAGCAGAAGAAAGTGACCATCTAGCAGTTGTCACAGAAGAGGAACACAACTAGGACGTGGTCTGTTGGTATGTCCTAACAAGAAGTACAAGGTCCATTATCTAGTTAGAACGCAACTGCCCAAAAGTGGCGTGCAGACTGTACAGCAGTCACTTCTCATTAGGAAGAAGCGTACACCAAGAGTTGACGTCACTATCCATTGTGCTATCTTTTATGATAAAACAACCTGGTGCAAGACACACCATTCTTTGTGCATTTAGTGATATTCTCTCAAGCATAACAACGTTCATCCTGCATTGAAGTCACTGGTGTGTCAAGAACAAGAAGACAACTCTACTAAGGATCAGTTTCTTAATGAGTTTATGTACATCCGTAGTAGAGTTGTAATCTTGTTGTTTTGCTTTTTATTGTATTTCCTAGTTTGCTTTCTTAGAAGCGTTGTCTTAGGAATAAACCAAAATTCGTAAACTTCTAAGTTTATGTTGTGACTAGGGATAGTCATAAGTTTAAAGTCTTTATAACTAGGATAGTTATAGAGTGGCTTGTAGTGGTTACATCACAAGTTAGTTTGAAGTCTTTTCAACAGGGATTTTGCAAAGTGGCTTGTGGTGGTTTCATCGCAAGTTAGTTTGAAGTCTTTGCAATAGGGTTTTTGCAAAGTAGCTTGTAATAGGCAGATTGCAAGTTAGTAGAGTTAAAAGCCTACAAGAGTAGAGAGTTGTAATCTTGTTGTTTTGCTCTTCATTGTATTTCCTAGTTTGCTTTCTTATAAACGTTGTCTTAGGAATAAACCCAAATTCATGAACTTCGAAGTTTATGTTGTGACTAGGGATAGTCATAAGTTTAAAGCATTTATAACTAGGATAGTTATAGAGTGGCTTGTAGTGGTTGCATCATAAGTTAGTTTGAAGTTTTTGCGATAGGGATTTTGCAAAGTGGCTTGTGGTGGTTTCATCGCAAGTTAGTTTAAAGTATTTGCAATAGGGTTTTTGCAAAGTGGCTTGTAATAGGCAGATTGCAAGTTAGTAGAGTTAAAAGCCTACAAGAGTATGTCATGTTTTCTTTATCCCCTTGTGTGGGATTTTTCCACTTAGAAATCTCTTGCCTTCTTTACTTTCATTCTTTACTGCATTCTAGGCATCATCTCATAGAGGACCAGGTACTCTATATTTTAGTGGACTCATATACGCTAACATGGCCTATAAGACCAAAATGATCATTTGTATACTAAACATAGGCCGACAAGGCCATACAATCTGTTACGTACGTGACATATGTCTACAAGCCTCTAAGAGTAGATAAATACCGTAAAGGTTGGGACAGGGCCCCAATATACTAAAAAATACACGCCCAAATCATACTAACCAAATAAGCATCTGGAGCAATGGAGCGCACCAAAATTCCGCTGAGTGATAGCCTATTTGGAGGACTCTCGACCTGTCTATCGGAACCTGCGGGCATGAAACGCACTGTCCCCAGGAAAAAGGGACGTCAGTACAAATAATGTACTAAGTATGTAAGGAATGAAAATTAGTAAATAATAGACATGAGAGAAACATGGAATAAAAGACTCGACATGTAAGTCTGAATAACTTTGTAAATTATGAAATACTCATAATGTCATGCATATGCATATGAATGTCATGTCATGCGTAGGCATTTGTGTTCATTATATCATCAAGCCTCTGAGGCATCCCATCATATCATCTCGGCCACTGTGGGCAAAATCATCAATGTATACCAGCCGATCAGGTGGTGCATATATAACGTTGTGACCTTTTCCCATATCCCATATATATATATATAACGTTGTCTGATCATAGGTCAATGTACATGTATAAATGAATGCAATTCATGATAAGTACGTCAATAAAATCTCTCAAAACGTCATATGATACCTCTAATTAATATCATGAAAAAAACTTTATCAACTTACGTATTGATAGATCTTAAATACTCTTGCCTTATATTTTGATGATCTAACAAACTTATTGATAAGAACCAGACAAGGAACCTGACCTACTTGGATTGCTGCAAACTTGAACTGATCCCAACTAAGGATAAACTGCTACTTATTCAGAAGCTAGGAACCAATTAAGAACCTAGTGCTCATGTGGTTCCTATATAGCAGTACTGAGTCATTTGGACATAGTTGGAAGTGACTGTCGGCTTTGTTTCTGCCTCACTGCAATATACTGACAGCCCACTCAATCTCTAACCAAACAAAGCACTCACATAACTTCAAGTAATGTGATCAAGATATACCAAATGAAGCCTTATATAAAGACATCAATAGAAGGTTTCTGTTTCTTATTCAAGCCTTTTTCAAAATAGAAAAATCAATCTCTCAAGCTTGAAGAACAAGGTTGAACGCCACTACGGACCAGTTCCTAAAAGATTTATTGTTGTTATCCTAGTTGAGTTGTAACATTTTTATTTGTACTTACTACATCTCCTAAAATCGCTTGCATAGAAGCATACTGAATAGAAATCCTCTTGTAAATCCCTAAACTCGTTGAGTCTAGGTTGTGACTGGATTTTAGTCATAAGGAAAAGTTTATGTAATCGTAGAATTATAAAGTGACTCGTGGTGATAGAATCACAAGTTAGAAAAAGCCTGTGTAACTAGGATAGTCACAAATGGCATGTGGTAAAGGTACTACAAGTTAGTTGAGTAAATCCTTTGCAATCGTAAGTATTGTAAAGTGGCTTGTAATAAGTAAGATTACAAGTTAGTAAAGTTAGAAACCTACAGGTGTCGGTCGTGGTTTTTTTATCCCCTTGTGCGGGATTTTTCCACGTAAAAATCCTCTACCTCATTTACTTACTGCTTTACTAAGTGCTATCAATGGGAACTTGTAGAGGACCAAGTACTCTACGATTTGGTGAACCCATACAAACTAACAACTGGTATCATAGAAGGTTCCTCCTATCAGGTTAACACCTAGGAAAGATCTTCATGATGGCTCTACTAAATTTTGAAAGAAGGCGAATCCATATACCACCCACCCAAGTTTTATGGAAAGTGCTATTGGTGGTGGAAAGCTAGAATTCATGATTTCATCATGGCTGAGATTGCAAGCTTTGGGATATTATCTGCAATGGTTCGTTTGTTCCACTCAACACCAGTGGAGAATACACTAAAGCAGATAAGAAAGAAATGAAGAAGAATGCTCATGCCAAGAAAATTTTGGTACATGGTTTAGAACCTAACGAGTACGACAGAATCTCTACATGTGCCATTGCCAAGAAAATATGGGAGGCTTTGCAAATAGCCTATGATGGAACTACATAAGTAAGACAAGATAAATCTAATGCTGATGATAGTTCTACAATGGCAGTTAAAGGCGAGGATATTAGATATGACTCAACGATTGCTTTGATGACACAATCAGACAATGATGAAGACAATGACAATGAAGAGTCTTGCGGAGGATAGGGATTCCTTGTTCTTAGAACTAGAAGAATCTGAACATACTAGAAAAGACTTAGTGGTTGTAATTACTTATCAAAAGAAAGCCATTAAAACTCTTAAAAAAGAAACGAGTGATCTCTTGGTAGAAACTGCTGACCAAAAGGAACAAATAGTAAAGCCCTTGACTGAGTCAAAACCTGAAAGCTCTGAAAAAGGAAAAGAGATAGTTAGTGAGGAATATGTTAGGCTTGAAGATGAGGTGAAGGCCTTGAGATGTAGGATGAGCACTGAAATTGAGAAAAATGAGCTCCTCCAAGCCAATCTAGAAAAAATAATGAATGATCTTGAGAAGTCTCTAAAATGGACCTGGTCCATAGAAACTACCTCTGCCTTGTTCACTAATGTCATTAAAAGGGGGCGGGGAGCAGGGTTCCCAAGGAAGAAAGCTCTTTACATCCCTCACAGTAAGAGCGCCATTGCATCTGATTACTGGCCTCGTACCCAATGTGGGAACACTGGGTATTCCAAGGAAGGTGTCCAAGCCATGAATCAATCAGTACCAAAAAATAAAGAGGCTGCTGAAACTGTGACTACAAAAGAGGGACCAGGTTCTACTCATAGAAAACTAACTTTACCTGCATGGACTAAGAGAGCTCTCATTCATCCTCTTGATTAATACAAGGGACCCAAACTTGTTTGGGTTCCTAAAACTAACTCCTAATCTCTTGTGCAGGGAACAGTGAAGGAAAGTGGTCAACAATGGTTTATGGATAGTGATATTTGAAACACATGACTGGGAACACCACAGACTTTCTCTCACTAAAAGCCATACAAGGAGGGAGTGTATCCCTTAGCAATGGCAAAAAGGGGTACATTTTTGGAGTTGGAAAATTTGGGAAGTCACTCACTCACTCTATTGAAAATGTGTACTATGTCAATGGACTCAAGTACAGTCTCCTGAATGTCTCTCAAATTTGTGATGAAGGAAACAAGGTGGAGTTCTTGTCCAAAATATGTACAGTTACTGACCTTGTGACTGGTGAAATAGTTCTAGTAGCCAAAAGATACAAGAACATCTATGTTGCCAATTTTGAATCTTTACAGAGTGGTGATTTGAGTTGTCTGAAGGCGGTTGATGATGATGCTGAATTATGGTACAGAAGACTGGGCCATGCAAGTTTTTCCCTTTTGAACAAACTAATTCAGAAGGACCTGGTCCATGCTCTGCCTATATCATAATGCAAAACTCAAAAGGTCTATGATGCTTGTGCCATAGGAAAACATGTAAAGTCCTCCTTTAAGTCAAAAAGAGATATGAGCACCTCAAAGCCACTTGAGCTCCTGCATATGGATTTGTGTGGACCTATGAGGGTACAAAGCAGAGGAGGAAAGAGATACATCTTCGTGATCGTGGATGACTATTCCAGATTCACATGGACTTTGTTTCTCAGATCAAAAGATGAAACGGTTGAAGTATTTGTGGCCTTTGTGAAGAAAATCCAAGTGAAGATGGAGTCTAGAGTTGTATGCATTAGATCATATCATGGGACAGAATTTGACAATGTCAAATTTGATGACTTCTGCAACGAAAATGTCTTTAAGAGAGGGAAAATTGACAACACTCTTTTCCTAAAGAAACGAGGAAGGAACCTACTCATTGTTCAAGTCTATGTTGATGATATTATCTTTGGAGTAATAGCTGACTCTCTATGTGAAGAATTTGCAAAACTTATGGGGAGTGAATTTGAAATGAGCATGATGGGAGAATTAAATTTCTTCTTATGTCTTCAAGTAAAACAGCCCCCAAGAGGTACTTCCATCTGTCAGCAAAAATACATCAGGGAACTCTTGAAGAGGTTTGACATGGAAGCGTCAAACGTGATAGACACTCCTATTGCAACTGCCACTCGACTTGACTGGATGAAACAGGATATCCTGTGAATCAAACAATGTATAGAGGCATCATTGGGTCTCTTCTCTATCTAACTGCTAGTCGAACTGATATTGTTTTTAGCATGGGATTGTGTGGGAGGCTTCAATCAAATCCCAAGGAATCTCACTTGAAAGCTGCCAAAAGAATATTGAGATATCTCAAGGGCACGTAGGACCTGGTGCTATATTATCCATCAGGTGACAATTTTAATCTAATTAGGTACGCTGATGCAGACTATGCAGGTTATCTTGTAGACAGAAAAAGTACTTCTGGGATGGCTCACTTCTTAGGTTCGTGTCTTATCTCTTGGAGTACAAGGAAGCAAAATTCAGTGGCTCTTTCAAAACATGAAGCTGAATATGTGGCTGCAACATCCTGATGTGCTCAGCTTCTGTGGATCAACAGCAACTTGAAGATTTTGGAGTACTCACTGAGAGTGTGCCCCTCCTATATGATAACACCAGTGCACTCAACATGGCAAAAAATCCAGTTAAGTATAAAAGGACCAAACATATTGATGTGAGGCATCACTTTCTAAGAGATAATGTGGATAAAGGGTTGATATGCATGAAGTTCTGTAGCACATAAGATCAAATTGCAGACATTTTCACCAAGGCACTAAGTGGGGAACAGTTTGAAAGAAACTGAGTAAAGCTGGGACTGTTGAGGCCCAATTAAGAACATGATTCCTTTTTGGTTTGGCTCGTGCTATTAAGAAATAATTTGTTCAAAGTGTTTTCTGGATCTGTCTAACTCACTTCAATACCATTGCAGGTAAACATGCATAATAAGAATAGAAGTAGTAGATGCAGTACATGATTGATAAAAGAGGATTAATACTTTTCAAAAAAGGGGGGGCTTGAAGAAAATGTTTTCTCAAGAACCAGGTTCTTGTACTAAAGGTTAGAAGTTCTATGCATCCTTTAATACACATCTTAAAAGACACAAAATACAACTGCCATGCCATCAACTTTTCAGACCGGCTGTCACGTCCCTTCAATTCAAACGTTCCACCTCCCTCTGGAACGTCACAATTCTCCACGCCCAACCGCCGCTTCAGAACCGGTGCCTATTCTTCTCCCATTATAATTATCCTCTCTGTTTTAAAAACCTCTCTCTTCTTCCCTTCTTAACCATAAGCCCTAGGTTAGATTCACCCAAAAGAAAGAGATCATCATACCACCTCTTCTAATGGTTGAGAAAACGCATGATCTCTCTACCTCAACTGTTCCCACCACTAACCCATCTATAGAACCCCCAGCCTTCACTAAGTCTGTATCACTCCCTACCACTCCTGCTAATATCATGCCTTCCCTAGTTTCCCAGCCTCTTCCCAACTCAGAAACCACTGAAACTACTGTTCCGTCTGTTGTACACTCCAGTCAAACCCTAAATATCAAACAAGGTCAGACTACTGAATTAACAAAAGGCACTGCCATCATTGTCGTTGACTCCATGGTAGTGGAAGCACTGATTGAAGAAGAAAAGACTGTGTTTGTGGTCTCCGCCGATGGGATATTACATGAAGTTCTTTCTCAAAGACAAGAGTCACAAATCGTGTGGGTAGAAGGGGCCATTATGGCAGTTGAAGGGGAAGCAGCAGTATACACTACTGGGGTATCACATGAAGAACCTGATCCCTCTCTAGAGGACCCAGGTCAGGACTCTCACCCCCAGGAAAGTGTCGTACCTGCTTTCGAGGCTGTTCCCCTAGAAATTCAAGCACCAGAGATGCAATCCAATGATAAGGAAGACCTAGACAACGTGGTCCTAGACGCATTCATTAGTAAGCGCAGGGTTATCACCACCCTTGAGTTTGAAATTAACCGGCCTACTACCAGGCTTCAAGTCAAAGTGGCCTATGATTCTGAACTCCAAAGGAGAAAGAAAAGAAGTAAGAAGAAAAGAAGAAAGTTGGTAAAGTATGGTGTACCTATTAATGAGGAAGTTATCCCCGTAGTGGAGGTGGATGAGGGAACTCCTGAGGAACCTGGTTCTCTTGTCCGGCGATCCTCGAAAAGGGCTGAGTCTATTTCCATAGAGAAAGGATCTACTTCTAAGTCCAAGATGAAGGAGGCAGTGAGTGATGAGGACATTCTTGTCAAGTCAAAAGGGAAAGGGAAATTTGGTAGAGAAAAGCATAGGAAACACAAATGGGAAACAGTTCAAGAACCAAGTTCGGGGAAGAAAGCCAGAAGTGACGTCTGCCTTGGATCTGAGCTACTAAGTAATCAAAAGTTTTTGTTGGGCCACATGTTTGACCCAACAATCTCTGAAATGGCAGGAATGCGTCAGCTTCTAGAAATGGTGGAGTTTCAGCAATAGATGCATCTGTTCTACATTGACGCTCCTAAAGTGTATGAGGAGGAGGTCAAAAGTTTCTTCGCCAGTCTCTTTCCAGTAGATACTGACCATGTGTGTGCCTTAGTAAATAGGCTGGATATTGTGTTTGACGAAAAATTGCGTAGGGAAATTCTGCAGGTTCCTACTGTTGGGGTGTCTAGTGTGAGAGATGTGTGTCAATACAACTTTCGAAATACAATCATGAAAGATAATTCTAATCAGAAAGGGGACCAGGTTTATAAGAAAGCATTGCTTCCTGTCTACCAGCTGTTGTTTGAACAGGTGAACAAAGTCATGTTGCCTCGAGCAGAAAGGCGATCCATCACTTCCAAATATGATTTATTCTTAATGGAGCAATTTGACAGTTTCAACCATGTGAGTCTGCCTGCCATAATGATTGAGAACATGCAGAAAGTGGATGATTTCAAAGATGGCAATCATGGGCTTCCCTATTGATTCTTACTCACGCAAGTTTTCAAATACTTCGAGATTTCACTGGGAACAGGTAAAGTAGGGACCCGTAAACAAATATTCTCACAGACAACCTTGGAAGAGTGTGAGTGTATTGAAAAGTATGGGGGTGTAGGAAGCACTTCAACCGTGTCTCAGCTCATCAATGCCCAAAACAGTACAGCTGAGGAGATACATCGACTGAAGACGAGGAATGCCATCTTGGAAGGCCAGCAAGCTCGAGCGGTTCCCATGACGAATGATGAGGTGATATGTTTGACTCAAGAAAATGCTGACCTTAGAGCGCAAGTTGAGAACCTGAAAGACGAACTGCTCAACGAGCAAAAGTCGGGTAATGCCCGAATAGACCTTATTCTCGAGGCTCTTGCCGCTGCCTTCAAGCCTTTTCCTCCTAGTGCCCCCTAAGTTTCCCCTCAGTGACCAGCTATCTGGATATTTATTTTATTTCTATTGATGATTGGTGGATGCTTTTTGTTGTGGTTGGGGTCTACTCTTACTACTACTCCCGTGATCAAGTTCAAATGCTGCCTCTTCTTTTTTTCTAAGGAAGGGGCAGATGAAAACAATTTTTTTAATTATTAATACAAATCCTCTCTTATTTTTTCCAGTACTTTCTCTTTGCATTCTATTCTTTATCATGATTGTGTGCACATATGTGGCATGAGTTAGCTTAGCTGGAATTCTTTGTATTTTTATTCTTTTTAATGATGCCAAAAGGGGAAAAATATAGCTATGGACTCGGGGGGAATCAAATATAGCTATGGACTCATGGGGAATCACAATTGGGGAACTGGTTCTTATATGAATTGAAACTGAAAGGGGGAATCACAATTGGGGAACTGGTTCTTATATGAATTGAAATTGAAAGATTAAGGCATTGTCTCAGGGGGAACTCACAGAAACTGCTAAAACTGCTTTCTGTTGCCTTAATTCTGAACTTATAACTATTTAAGTTTGTCATCATCAAAAAGGGGGAAATTGATAGATCTTAAATACTCTTGCCTTATGCTTTGATGATCTAACAAACTTATTGATAAGAACCAGATAAGGAACCTGACCTACTTGGATTGCTGCAAACTTGAACTGATCCCAGCTAATGATAAACTGCTACAGATTCAGAAGCTAGGAACCAATCAAGAACCTGGTGCTCATGTGATCATTTGGACATAGCTTGAACTGAAGTGACTGCCGGCATTGTATGTGCCGCACTGCAATATACTGATAGCCCACTCATTCTCTAACCAAACAAAGCACTCACATCACTTCAAGATATGTGATCAAGATGTACCAATTGAAGCCTTATACAAAGACATCAATGGAAGGTTTCTGTTTCTTATTCAAGCCTTTTTCAAAATAGAAAAATCACTCTCTCAAGCTTGAAGAACAAGGTTGAATGCCACTACGGACCAGTTCCTAAAAGATTGATTGTTGTTGTCCTAGTTGAGTTGTAACCTTGTTATTTATATTTACTATATCTCCTAAAATCGCTTACATAGAAGCATACTAATTAGGAATCCTCTTGTAAATCCCTAAACTCGTTGAGCCTAGGTTGTGACTAGATTTAGTCGTTAGAAAAAGTCTTTGTAATCATAGAATTACAAAGTGGCTTGTGGTGATAGCATCACAAGTTAGAAAAAGCCTTTGTAACTAGGATAGTCACAAAGTGGCTTGTGGTAAAGGTACCACAAGTTAGTTGAGTAAATCCTTTACAATCGAAAGTATTGTAAAGTGGCTTGTAATAGGTAAGATTACAAGTTATTAAAGTTAAAAGCCTACAGGTGTAGGTCGTGGTTTTTTATCCCCTTGTGTGGGATTTTTCCACGTAAAACTCCTCTTCCTCATTTACATACTACTTTACTAAGTGCTCTCAGCGGGAACTTGTAGAGGACCAGGTACTCTACGATTTGGTGGACCCATACAAACTAACACGTATTTTCTAAGACCCATGAACAGACGATAGAATAATAAGACATATGGAAATTCAAGAACATAAGCATCTCTAATACTTCTATGAATAGAGTCATTTATGGAAGTTATGCATTTTCTCATTTTGTTCGTGTCATATAGATCATGCCAAAAGAAAGAAGGGATAACCTTAACATACCTGGACCGATCCTCTTGACAATTCCTCTAAGACACGTCTATTGTGACAACATGTAACGGCGGATCGAAGTAGGAAAATCCGAAAGATTGTATTGTGCTCACTTAAAGGACAAGACCATAACACTTACTGTTTTTCGTTGCAAAACAGTGAAATCCTTACAACCTTGTAGTCATTCCAAACGCTACCCTAATATCATGATAGTAAGGATTCATATGAATTCTTATTTTTAAGAACCCATCCGTTAGGTGTCTGAAGTTCTAATCCATCCCTGTAATAAATTAGGGATATTGATTTTTAACCTTTTAAGTGGGCCCCACTTTAGGGATGACTAAGCCACTTAACTCGTAAATCTTGCCACCTTATAATGTGACTTAATAGTTATTTTTTTGGGCTGCCCCATTAAGGGGTGATGCCCCACTTAATCTTATCCAAAAACTATATTTATAAATTAATCTCCCACTTAAAAAACCATAATTATCCAATTATCACCAAAATTAAGAATTATCTCAAATTACTTAAAATACTACTCATTTTTAACACACTTTATACACTTTACAATCATAGTCACGTGGTACCTTGTATGGTACAGTCCATAAATACTGGGTATTATAGCTCAGACCGTATTTTATCCCATATTGTCAAACTTCGACAAAACTCATGTTCTTCAATTCGCTTACCCTCTCACATTCACGAATTTACTTGTTACTTGTTTGAAATAGCATAATGCTTATAATCTCAAAATAATCTCATTCCCGAACTTAGATCGATTGGCTTACGACGAAACTTTGACGTACGAAAATGCGAAATGTAACATCTCATTTTCGAGCTTATATCAATTTACTTATGGTGTACTTCCATGTACAAAAACATATGGTGTAACAATAGCCTACTTGGAGGACTCTCAACCTGTTTATCGAGACCTGCGGGCATGAAACACAGCATCCCTAGGCAAAAGGGACGTCAGTACAAATAATGTACCAAGTATGTAAGGAATGAAAATCAGTAAATAATAGGCACGAGAGAAACATGGAGTAAAAAACTAAACATGTATATCTGAATAGCTCTATGAATCATTTAATAGAATAATGTCATGCATATGCATATTAATGCCATACCATGCATATGTATATACGTTCATAACATCATCAAGCCTGTGAGGGCATCCCATCATATAATATTGACCATTGTGGGCAATTTATCAACGTATACCAGTTGATCAAGTGGTGATGCGTATATAATGCCGTAACCTTTTCCCACGTCCCATATACATAGAATATACATATATACGTGTATATAATGCCATTTGGTCATGGGTCAATATAAATGAATGCAATGCATGAGAAGTACTTCAATAAAATCTCTCGGAATGTCATAAGACCATTATGCATTTGACTAATATCATGAAATAAATTTTATCAACTTACGTATTTTCTGAAACCCATGAACAAATGATAGAATAATAAGGCACATGAGGAATCAAGAACATAGGCATCTCTAATATTTCTATGAATAGAGTAATTTATGAAATTTTTGCATTTGCTCATTTCATTGTATCGTATGGATCATGCCAAAAAGAAAGAAGGGATAGCCTTAACATACCTAAGCCGATTCTCGTGATGATCCCTCTCACATACGTAAATTGCGACAAATATAACGGCGGATCGAAGTAGGGAAAATTCCGTATGATATTATTGAGAAAAATTGTATCATGCTCTCTTAGAATTTCATCTCACGCTTCTATTACATGATATAATCTCGTATAATTTTGCCCAAACTCCCCTTCATATCATTGTAGAGATGCAAGCCTCATTTTGCCGAAACACCCTTCATCTCATTGTAGAGATGCAAGCCTCATGCTTAAGTTATTTAGAGAGGTTTTTAAACCTTAATTTGTGTGGGCCTAACATAAATGATGACTAAGCCACCATAAGAGTTCCATCTTGCTTCATGAAATAAGACTCATCATTTTTTATTTGACCAAGCTTTGTGGCTGTGACGTTGAGCGGTGATGTCCCCCTTAATATTATCCACCAAATATCTTAATTAATTTGTTAATCCCCACTAATTCAATAATTAACCAATTACCCACATAATTAAAAATTATCTCAAAATACTTATAATACTACTCACTTTTAACACACTTTATATACCTTAGTATCATGGTCATGTGGTACCTTGTATGGTACTAGTCCATAAATACGGGGTATTATAGCTTGGAACGTATTTTATCCCTAATAGCCAAAATTCGACGGAACTCATTTTCTTTGATTCGATTACCCTCTTATCTTCATGAATTAACTTATCACTTGTTTGAAATAGTGTAATACTTATAATCCCAAATAAATCTCATTCTCGAACTTACGTCAAATAACATACGCGAAGCTTTAACATACGAAAATGCGGAATGTAACATCTCATTTTCAAGCTTACATTACTTTACTTATGGCATACTTCCACGTATGAAAACATGGGGTGTAACATCATTTTCCCTTTGGAACATTCGTCCTCAAATGTTAACCAATGCGCTTGTCATTTTCATAACCAATATCGTCTGAATGCTTTAGTACTCCTCTTGCCATCTAGGCAACTGTTCTACAAATGAATCCTAAAGGCCAGGGCATTCCCCCTTTAGACCTCGTTCTCACACTACGAATTATGGTTGGAATTCTTCTAATCTCGTAGCTATTGATACCTTCTATCATGCGGTATGTACGTCTTTGTCCTTGTATATGTGCCTATTCGACTCTTTTCTCCTCTTTCCTCCGACTTTTAGCCAATCCCTAGGCGTCACTTTAGAAACATATACATAGCTTGATAAAATGTCCCTCTGGGCATCGATAAGTATACTGAAGTTTTTCGCTCGGTACTTTGTTGAATTTACAAACATTGCTATACCTTATTTCATAGATCAGTTTATCCATCCGTATGACTTTACTGCACCTAGGTAGGTCATACTATACTATAACTCTTACTTCGATTTTATTGTTACTGACGGCTGCTACCAAACTCCAGCTTACTCTCGTTGCTTATCCTACATGTATAAATCTAAGTCCTTTAATGCTTCCTCATTACTATATTTCTTAAGAATGATAACCTAAGCTCATCTCATGCTTTGTAACTTTTATCCATCCTTTGTTCATTCACCTCAATGTCGATCTACAATTTACCCCTAATAACTTGAAACCTCTCATGTAATCACCAGGGCTTATGTTGCATCGAGGAATATTTGAAGTGATTTTCCTGATCCACTCGGGGCGATACTATACTTCCATAATCGTATTTCATAGCATCCCAATGTGATTCACCTTACGTGGGTATTTTTAGTCCTGTACAATTCATGAAATCCCTTCAAATCATCACTCAATCGATGGTCCAAATTTCATCCTTCATTTATCACAATTACACCGTCATTGCATTACCAGGGCAGCATTCCATCTCTTTTAAATGTTATTAGTCTTAGACTCCTTTGAGTTCATTCAGGCTATATTGAGCTTTTTGTACTTAGGGAAACCATCGGCTCTCTTGTTTTTATGGGTTTAATCCTAAGGACTTATCCATTCTCATCACATTTTCACTCTCCCTTTCTTATTCTTACTCCTGTCATACTAAAACCTTATCACTTCACCATACTTTAGCTTGTGACCTACACGTATTCATTTATACTATTCGCAACCTTCTTTCAACTTACTTGCACCATAGATTTACTTATGTTGTTTTGGAACATTAAGCGAGGCATAGCATTGTCTCTAACTCTCCTTTACTCTCTTAGCTATACCTCTCGATACTTAGAAACCATAGGTTGGAAGATATGCAACCGATGATATTGTTATCATTCCTGGATATTGAATCCCGCTCTTCTAGCCTTCTATCATAAGTATGGACTATTCACAACCTTCTGCATTTGAGTATCGCGTACGTTGTTCAGCTTTACCTTAAAATCTTGCATCGTATCTTTTACCTCTTTCATGACCTCCCTTCCACATAGGTATAATTCACGCCATAACTTGAAGCTCTATTATAATATTTGCACCTTTGGTACATAAACAACCCGGTGGGAGCTTCATACCAACTTTTTATGAGGCTGTTACTTATTCTAACTAGCTTTATCATAGATCCATTATAGAATATGGCTACTATACTATCTCTCTTTATACCTCTAATATCTAAGAGTAATCATGCAATGTTCTTAATCACGAGGTCTATAATTTTCTAGGTCCAATAATCAAATTCCTGATTTACTTCGTTGATGTAACTCTTTAGTTTCCTCCTCCTTCTGATCAACCTTTATGTAGGCTTAAGCTATCTCTCAATATGTGGCTCATGATATCAGTTATTACTTTTAGCCTTTCATGGGTGCTATGGAATATCCATGATACAATCTTTTAACAATTCAATCCTTTATCTATGTCCTGGGCGCAATTCTTTCTTAACTTATACCAGAATCTTCTACGGTTGTCTGATTGTTAGTATATATACTACACAGATAATATTCTGAAATCTTAAGTTCATTCATAAAGTAACTACTATGGATCATTGATCGAATAATTCTTTTCATTGCTTCTCAACTTTCTTCAAATGTAAGCAATTACTTTTTCTGGTCTTTCCGCCCCTTTGTTGCGTGCATACTTAGCTTATCTTGGTTCCTACGTATGCCAGAGTTTTTGTGCAACTTCATATGATCTCGAATATACTTTTGATTTTTTTTTCCCCGTTCAGTAGCCACAGTAGATTCCACTTTCTCATGGAGTGCGTGTAATTTTGTTGTGAGACTGGTTACATGACCATTTCTCCTTCAAGTTACCATGTTTAGGTTGAAGCCTTCTTCCTTATTTCTTCAGCTAGTCTTTCATTATAGTACTTAGGGAGGACCTTCTGACTCTTGTAAAGCTGCGAGCTAATTATATCGTATCAAACAGAATTTTTGATGCCCCTCCTCACCTATAATTATTCGTAGTTACCTACCTCCATGCCCCTGTGTTTGTAGGGTTGCGTCTGAACTAATATTTTAACTGTCTTCCCAGTGGCATACTCTTTTGATAGGCTTAAGGTCTTTTAATCTATGTTTTAATGATATAACAAACTTTCTGTATAGAACCAGATAAAGGACTTGAAGCATGTCTGGTACAATCATTCAAGTTAATCAACTCAAGATAATCTGGGCAGTGTGTCTTTAGATTCACAAGAACCTGATTAAGGACCTGATCCCTTGGTGCTCCCCTGACAGAAATACATGTCAACTATACAGTTGGACCGCAACTGCAAAAAGTGACTGTCTGTACAAAGAGGAACATAACAGGGACCTGGTCCCTTAAAGTTCTCTAACAGAAGTACAAGTCAACTACAGCTAGAAAGCAATTGCAGAAAGTGACTGCCTGCAACTATACACGTGACAGTGCAGCAGACAGTGCAGTAGTCACTTCCCATTGAGAAGAAACATGTACTAATCAAGATTTGACATCACTATTGTGAATTGACATCACCATGGTAATGTCTTTTATGGTATAACAACCTGGTGCAAGGGATCTAATCGGTTGAACATTTGCAAATCAGAAAAGAAAACCTTCTCTCAAGTGCTAGGAACAAACTCTCTCAAGAACAAAGTTGCAGCAATATTAAGGACCGGATCCAAGATTGAAGATATCTTAAGTCCTTAGGTTTTTTAACTCTTTGACATGTGTTCTTTATTGTAACTCATATCCTTCTTTCTTAGAAGCGTTGATTAGGAAACCTTTTGTAAAATCTGTAAACTCTCAGAGTTTATGTTGTGACTAGGTTTAGTCATAAGTTAAAGTCTTTGTTACTAGAGAGTGACAAAGTGGCTTGTAGTGAGAGTATCACAAGTTAGTCAAAAGCATTTGCAAATGTAGAGTGACAAAGTGGCTTGTGGTAGAGCATCACAAGTTAGTAAAAGTCTTTGTAACTAGGGAGTTAGAAAGTAGCTTGTGGTAAGAGTACCACAAGTTAGTTGAGTAAATTCTTTGTAAATGGAGTCATTGCAAAGCGGCTTGTAATCGGTTTTTACAAGTTAGTGAAGTTAAAAGCCTACAGGTGTAGGTCGTGGTTTTTTTATCTAGGGTGTGGGATTTTTTCAAGTAAAAATCATCTACCTTATTTACATACAGTTTTATTAGCATTCTCAGCAGAATCTCGTAGAGGACCAGGTACTCTATTGGTTGGTGGACTCACACAAACTAACAATAGGTATCAGAGCGGGTTCTTTCTGAAAGGTTAATACCTAGAAAGGATCCTTATGGCTGCTCTACCAAATCTTGAAAAAGGTGCTGGAAGAACTTCCATTTTAAATGACAAGAACATGGTGCTCGAAGCTAATAGAAATGACTCAAGTGAGGAAGATAGTGACATGGCTTACCTAACTAAAAGATTACAGAAGATGGTCAGAAGAAATGGAGAAATTCTAAAAAGGGGTAGCTCCAGCAAACCAAAAAACTATGATCTCTGTCATAAATGTGGAAAGCCTGGACACTTCATCAAAGACTGTCCTCTCTTGAACCAAGATTTCTCTAAGAATAAGCCTGAAAAAACAGCTAAGAGGAACCAGATGCCCTTCAAGGACTTCAAGAAAAAGAGATATGCTTGCAACGTGGTGAAACAGGCTCTTGCATTATGGGTAGACTCCTTTGATGAGTCTAAAGATGAAACTGATGCTGGTGATAGCTCCATGATGGCAAGTGAAGGCGAGGAAAATGAATATGACTCAACCTTTGCGTTGATGGCACAACTAGTTGATAATGAAGACGATGACAACAAGGAGGTAAATTTCTGGGATGTTCAGAGAAATCTGAAATCCTACTCTCCTAAGAAACTCATGTCTTTAGCTAATGTATTGATCGATGCCTATCATAGTCTTGTGGAGGATAGGGATTCCATGATCTTAGAACTAGGAGAAGCTGAACAAACTAGAGATAACTTAGTGGTTGTAGTTATCGATCATAAGGAAACCATTCAAAACCTCAAAGAAGAAAGAAATGATCTCTTGACAGTAATAGTAGACCTAAGGGAAACAATAGAGAGACCGGAGATTAAGTCAAAACCTGAAAATTCTGGAAAAGGAAAGGAGATAGCCAGTGAGGAACACTTTAGGCTTGAAAATGAGTTGAAAGCTGCTAGAACTAGGATGTGCGGTGAACTCGAGAAAAATAGGCAGATTCAAGCTGAATTGAAGAAAGAAAATAGTGATCTTGAGAAATCTCTCAAGTGGACCTGGTCCTCAAATGCTGTCACTGCCATGCACTTCAACAATAGTGGAAACAGGCAGGGAATCGGGTTCCAAAAGGAGAAAACTCCTTACAGCCCTCACAACAAGTACATCACAGTTCCTGATAACTGGCTTTGTACCCACTGTGGGGACAATGGGCACTTCAAATAAACTTTCCAGGCCAGGGTTCAATCTGTATAGAAAAACAAAGTGTTTGTTGAAAGAATGACTACTAAAGAGGGACAAGGTACCACTCGCAAAAAACGAGTACTGCCTGCACGGACTAGAAAAGCTCTCATTCATCCTTTTTATCATAACAAGGGACCCAAACTAGCTTGGGTTTCTAAATCTAACCCATAATTTAGATGTGCAGGGAACAGCGGGAGGAAGCGGACTGCAATAGATCATGGACGGTGGATGCTCAAAGCACATGACTGGAAATACCATGGATTTTCTCTCACTAAAAGCCCTACAAGGAAGGGATGTACCCTTTGGAAAAAGGAAAGAAGGGGTACATTCTAGGTATGGGGAAGCAAATAAGGTAGAAGTTCGTATCTAAGCTGGTGATATGAGCTGCTTGAATGCAGTTGATAATGATTCGAAGACTTGGCATAAAGGATTGGGGGGATACAAGTTCTCACTTCTGGATATATTGATGAAGAAGGACCTGGTCCATGGTCTGTCAAATTCAAAGTTCAAGAAGATTCAAGTGAAGATCAAATTGAAGAGAGAATAGATCAGATCTGAGACGACCCAAAGGGTCATCACCGGATTTCTCCCTTATTTCGTGCTTTCGAGGCCTTTAAAACCTCGCTTATAGTTTCCTCAATTTGCGTGCGCATTCCGGGCGCGTAGCCGAAAAGCTTTTATGTTGAAATATGTGAAATTTGTGAAAAATTTGAAGAATTTTGATATTAATATGATTAAAGTTGACTTCGGTCAATATTTTTGGTAAACGGACCCGGACCCGTGATTTGACGGTCCCGAAAGGTCCGTAGAAAAATATGGGACTCGGGCATGTGCCTGGAGTAAAAATTCGAGGTCTAGAACCCGAGTAAAAGAATTTTTTTGTTAAATTGTTTTTCTGAAATTGCTAAGGAAAATGGAAATAAAAATTGATTAAAAGGCTATGGTATCGGGATCGTATTTTGGTTCCAACGCCCGGTACAAGTCTTATATATTGTTTAAGCGCTTTCTGTGAAGTTTGGTCGAAATCGGACGTCGTTTGACGTGTTTCGGACTATGAGTTCCAAGTTTGAAAATTTATGAAGTTTAGAAGCAAAATCATGAGTTTTGAGGCTTGATTCAATGATTTTGATGTTTGTTTGGCAATTTGATCGCTCGAGTAAGTTCGTAGGATGTTATTGAGTTAGTGTGTATGATTGGTTAGGAGCCTCGAGGGCTCGGGAGTAAATTAGAGGTCGTTCAGGGTGTTTTTACACTTAGGTTGGTAGCAGATTTTTCTGCAAGTTTTGCCCAGTGATTCCTTCTTTGCATTGCGTATATAGCCTCGCGAACACGTAGTTTTGCATACCCCTTCCTCGCGTTCGCGTTAGGGTCCACGCGTTCGCGTAGGCCAAGTTCTGGACCCCCAACATTTTCTTCTATGCGTTCGCATTCCCTTTCACGCGTTCGCGATGTGTTGCCCGATTTACCCTTCGCGAACGTGGCCCCTTTCCCGCGAACGCGAAGGGCAATTTTGCCTAGCGAAATTTTAAGTCAAAAACAGAACCAATGATGGGAAAAACATATCACTTCACGAGCTCTACCTTCTCCAAAGTCCTAGGGCGAATTTTAGAGCACTTCTTCATCAAAACTTCTTGGGTAAGCATTGTTTAACTTG
>MU728619.1:7705-20022 GCA_026770625.1 Nicotiana glauca
AATTTTAGTATTATATTTAAATATTTTTAAAATGAGAGTTGTAACCAATGGGAATGAAATTAAGAGTTGGCTTGCCTAGCTTTCATTAGTAGGCGCCATCACGATTTCCGATGGTGGAAAATCTGGATCGTGACATGGACCTACAGTTCAAACACTTGAATGTATAAAGTCAACGGTACGTGCAATCACCTTTATCTATCTTATATGTCTTGCATGGCATAAACCTTGATATGCATCTAAAGTCCATTCATATGGCTTATATGACTTAACTTATATGACAATACCTGGAGGATTTAAATTGCTTAAAGCTAATGGAATTCTTTGTCTTAAAGTACCACATCCTAAGTTTAATTAGTGCACATATATATCTTGCTATAACTATAAGCATGATAATATGATAGCGATAATACCTCTATGGAGATTTTGAAAAGTCATTCCACGACATATATGAAGACATTATATATCTATCAAGAATGATGATTCAAGGTGCAATATATTCATTCAAGTAAATATGGCTGATTTGTTTTCAAATCTCTACCAACGATCTTTTTGAAGATGGTGCACAAGATTGGAATGCGAAGGCTTAAAGAAGTGAATTGATGCTCTCATCAGGGGGAGCTAATATGCGTTGTACTCTTTTTTTTCTTACAAGGTTTTGTCCTACTGGGTTTTCCTTACAAGGTTTTTAACGAGGCAACCAAAAGGTGTATTGTTAAATACTGTTTTATTTTAGTTATGGTTTTAACGAGGCACATTATTTGTTGAATAGGAATTCAGGGGGGGATGTTATAAGTAGAATTATATTTAAGGTAAATGTCTATATTTTAGAGAGATCTTAAGTTTTGTTACTTCGTGGCTAAGTCACTTTTCCCATATAAATAGAGGGGCTCTATTCCATTGTAATTGATCCCAAACCAATAAGAATTCTCTCTCTATTTTTCTCTGTAATACTCGTCTTCTTCTCTTTTATATATACTAGTATCTATAAACGTGCGTTGCACGTTAATAATTACACATGATGGTTTAAATATTTATTTATATGAAGAAATAATAAATTTAATTATATGAGAGAAATTTTATATATAATACTACAATAATTATTTAAATACCGTAAAAATATTATTACATTGGCATAATATGTGAATTCAAAATGAATGAATATCATCAGAACTTACATAAATGATCAATTTTAGTCATATTAAGTAGGCAATTATGTATTGTAGTTTAAAGGTATCTAATGCGATGGCATCTTATCGAATACTTCTTTATAGATAGTATTTTTTTCTATTTGTTTCTTCTAATGATTTGGTTACTCTGCCATAACTAAAACTCTTGTTGTCGATAATTATATCTCTTGAAAGTGCTACATATAGTTATTTGTATAGAAAAATATATTGTGGTAAATAAAGTTCAATATTTAGGATGATTGTCCTTGTGTTTTATTTATTATAACTACAAAATGTTAATATATTGAAAATTATTTTCACACAAATTTAAAAGGATATTCTTTAGTTTCAAAAGACTAAAGTTGAATTCAGGGATAAACATATACTTGGAATCATATTGACCAGTATCATAAGTTCTGCGTGATTGACATTATTGTCAAAACTTCTATAAACCATATGTGTACTATTCATAAGCTATTCAGCGGATCTAAGTTTTCAGTAGCATGACATACATATTTTTCTTCAAAATTAACCTATATGCAATGGAAGATCAATTTTAACTTCATCTATTATATATATGGTGACACTAACATACGTAAAAAATAATGAACTTGACAACAAATATGTACGGTAGAAGACCATTTGGTATTAAAGTTTTAAGTGTTCTTCTTAATGGTTATTGTTGCTATCATCTTCTGCTGAGTCAAAACTGAAAAATATTTTATTTTTACCATAAAACTTAGCAATCAACCTTTTATTTAGTTGATCAACATATTCATTTCTGATAGCTAAGATAGCTCTTTAATTTCTATCATGTAATATGCACAAATCGCATTTTAATCTAATAATAAAAATATATATTTTCCTTATTAAATGTACTACTATTACCACTGGGGTTGATAACCAAGTGTTCTAGAAGAATCAAACCATCATTTAATGGATGTTCTTATTCGTTTCCAATACGAAGCAAGAAGTCACTGAATGTTGGATTTGTTTTTACTTTAATATTTCTTGTCATTTGAATATTTTTCATTTGAGGTCATAAGTATAATTTGGCAAGCTAGATTTTACATTTTCTACTTTGGTCAATTTTGGAACTACTAATCATACTTGACAGAAATCACTTCACAAACTATTACTTTTCCACCAAACGATTTATCGATATCCAATATATCTCTAAAACTGTAGGCGATTGTTTCGATCGCTTGACGCTTAGCAAGAAACGCTTTATCCCATATTATCACTTTTGCTTTCCTTATAAATTTAGCATTATTGCTCTGATTTGATATATTTGTGATGGTTATATTAGTTATTTCAAGGGGTATATCAAATCTAAAGTGAGTTGTAGGACCTCATAATAAAATTGTTGTTGGTACACTGTGACGACCCGGTTGGTCATCTTAAGTATTAACATCGCGATCCCCTATTAACTGCTTCCCCTAAGTTCATTTCTGCTAGTTTCGTTTCCGGGACGTTCGGTGTTGGGTTTCGGAGAGTTTTGGGACACTTAGTCCGTAAATGAGAGCTTAAGTGTTGAAAAATGATCCATAGTCGGAACAGTGTGAAGACGACCTCGGAATGGAAATCCGATGATTCCGTTAGCTTTGTTAGGTGATTTTGGCGTTGGGAGCGTGTTCGGAATGTATTTTGGAAGTCAGTAGCTCATTTAGGCTTGAAATGCCAAAGTTTGAATTTTTTAAGTTTCCCGTTCGATAGTGAGTTTTTGATACGAGGGTCGGAATGGAATTCCGAAAGTTGCAGTAGCTCCGTCATGTCATCTGGGATGTGTGTTTTTTCAGGTCATTCAGACGTGTTTTGGTTGGGTTTTTGATCGAAAGTATATTTTGATGAAATTGGGAGTTCTTAGGCTCAAATCCTTGAATTAATTGAGTTTTCGACATTGTTTTAGGTGGTTTAAGGATTATTACAAGTTTGAATGAGGTATTAGGTGTAATTGGTGCTTTTGGTGTTCTTTTTATTTACATTGTTTCTTTTTCATTTTTGTTTGTTTTCACTTTTGTATTTTTATATTTTTTTTTAGATTTCATAAAAAATGCAAAATTAAAATAAAGACCTAGTTTATTTCAAAGTTAAGCTAATTAATTCCTAAAATTGTTTAAAATCTATTTTGTGACAAATTCAACAATTAACAATTAAAAAATGTAAAAGTAGACTATTTTTGTTATTTTTATATTTTGTTCTAAAAATAATTTAACCACTAATTAATCCTAAGATATTAAATTAGATCCTAAATGCAAATGCATATTTTTGTATTTTCATATGAATAAAAATGCATACATAAAATGCAACCAATTAACACAAAATTCAATAAAATTCACAAAAATTGTAAAATAATAAGGAAATCATTTTATTGAGAATTTTTTGGGAATAATTCATATATAGGGCAAAAATCACGCGCTCACAACCACAGAAGCAGAAATCTGGCATGTGTTTAATGAACAGTGTTCGCGATTTTCAGAAGTTAAGAAAATAATTGGGACTTCGACTAGGGTTGTTCTTGGGCGATTTTTAGGAGAAATCGAAGGAACTTCATCGGGTAAGAACTATTAGCCTAGGAATATGTTATTTTTGGTGTAAAAACATAGATTAATCACTGAATTTCAAGGATTTAAAAGTTAAAAATGGAGGTTAGGGCTTGAAAACTCAAGAGAGTTAAATATGAGTTTGGAGGGGAAAACGAACTCCGATTTTTGTAAATTTGATATGCATAGACTCGTGGCGAGACGAGGAATCCAGTGATATAAATTTCGGAATTTTTCGAGAAGTGGGCCCGGGGCTCGGGTTTTGCCAACTTCGTGATTTTTAGTATTTTACGAGTAATTTTGATTGGGTTATGTTTCTTTAGCATATAGTAATGTATTCGTTTTGATTTTGACTAGATTCGACGCGCGAGGAGGTCGATTCAAGAGGAAAGGGCATTGCGGACTAGTCTACGGCCGGTTCGAGGTGAGTAATAGATGTAGATGATGACCTGAAGGTTTGAAATCCCGGTACCTCACATTGTGACGCTGTATTGAGGCGAGACACGTACTCTACTGTGAGTGCAGGTTCGTTTGTGGATGGGACTATGGCTTGGTCCATCCGAGAAAATGTCTATGTTGTGTTATATACCTAGAAATTGGCTAGTATACATCCTACTTGGATTGTTATGAGCATATTTGGGCTGCGAGCCAATTATTTGGATCCCTTAGGGATTATTATCACTGCTTCCATGATATTGAGCATGTTTCCATGATATCAGTCCTGAGTTAAATATTGTCTAAAAATGAATAGAAATCTTCTAAGGCTTTAATCACTTAAATTATAATACCTGTTAAATGGAACTGAAAATGGTAATTGATTGTGCCTGTGTGGCTTGCTTGCATATATATATTTGGACTGATTGTGGACCGGGCTGCACGCCGCAGTGAATGCTAATCTGTCATTGTGCTTGGGCTGTAGGAGCCCCTCCGGAGTCTGAACCCCCACAGTGAGCGCGGGTACCCAATGGATCGGGTTGTACGCCGCAGCGGTCATGTGCATTGCATTGCATTCATACATTGATATCTGTCTATCATTGATTTATTGTTGCTTATTGTTAAATGTGCTAAGAGGATAGTTTCAGCTTTACATTATGGTATTTCGAGATTTCTTACTTTCAGCCATTATATATATATCTATTACCACTGAGTTGGAAGTACTCACTTTACTCCATGCACCATGTGTGCAGATTCAGGTGTTCCGGAAACTTAGCTGAGCAGTCGTTGTCTTCCAGAGTTATATCAGAGTTGTCGAGGTAGCTGCCTGACGTTCGCAGGACCCGACTTCTCCTCTTTTTATTCAGTTCTATTTCCGCATTCCAGACTTATATATATTCAGATATTTGTTACTCCGTTGTTTAGAGGCTCTAGACTTGTGACCCCAGATCTTTTGGGAGTGTTCTTATCAGACTTCGTATTTCTCCGTACTATTTTTCTATAAAAATTGGATTATTATTCTAAAACTATTACATTCTCCTTAAATTGTCGGTTTTGAGATTTATTGTTAAATTGAGAGCGACTTTTGGTCAGGCTTGCCTAGCTTTAGAGTTGGGCGCCATCACGACCGGGTTTGGGTTCGTGATAGCTTCCCTCCCTAGTTTAAATTGTTATGTTCTTGCTATCTTCCATTGCATTCGTTTATATATCTGCACAGGATTATGTGATGTCTAGTCTAGCCTCGTCACTACTTTGTCGGGGTTAGGCTAGACACTTACCAGCACATGAGGTCGTTTGTGCTGATGTTACACTTCTGTGCTCTTTTGCACAGATCACGGTGTTGGAGCAGCTTTTGGATAGCAGCAGTAGATTAGGAGTAGACCTTTAGTCCAGATACACCGAGGTAGCCTTGCTGACGTCCGCGGGCCCGGAGTCTCCTCTATCTTTATTTCGGTTTGTTATCCTTTGTACCAAAACAAACAGATTGTGTCTTCTTTCAGTTTATTGTATTTAGTAAATATTAGAAGTTTGTGAGTGTTGCGAAACCAATCTTGGGTAGAGTTTTATATTGGAATTTCCGCATTTCTTTCAGTTATTTACATTTGAGACTTCCGCTTATATTATTACATGCTTCGTTCTATAAAATTGTTGATGTTTGCTAAAAGAGGTAATAAATAATTGGCTTGCGTAGCTCCTAATAGTAGGCGCCATCACGACTCCCAAAGGTGGGAAATCTGGGTCGTGACAAAAATATAATAAAAGAAAGACTCCAGCCGCTGCAGAACAACTCGGAAGGCCGCTCACCGTGAAGTCTTGAAGTGTAAGTCAAGCGTGCGCTCCAGACTGATATCCAGATGCACCTGCCTCAGATCCTGCACAGTTTAGTGCATAAGTATAGCATTAGTACATAAACAACATGTACCCAGTAAGTATCTAGTCTAACCTCGAAGAAGTTGTGATGAGGGCTCGACTCCGACACTTACTAAGGTCCAACAGTATAATAATATGAAATTCTAATTAGACATGATATATAGAGATGACAATAAAACACAGAATAAAAGATAACCGAACAATCCTTTTACCGTATTAAGAACCCAATCATTTCCTTCATTTTAAACAAGTAATCTCTCAAACAAATGAATTAACATCAATATAAAGGGGCTTCCAGTTCTATTATCACGCACAAATTATGGCGATAACGTACGGCCCGATCCAATTATACATATACATAACTGTGTGCACTGTCGAGGGTCAAAAAACCTAAACCATAGATGCATCTATTAACCTGCTGAGGAAAACGGCCCGCTCCCATGAGAGTAGTGGAAAAAGTCACCTCGCTCGCGGAATATACTTGTTGGTTAAATATAATTTATCAAGTTAATCATAACATCCCTCAATTTCTTTTCAAAATAAAAAAATTCAACTTCAAACTTTTGAAATCTTAAAATCCTTAACTTATCCCCCATTTGATACAATTAACAAATAAAATCAGATAACAGTGTCCACATAGCATGGTGTAAACCTAAAACTATCGGGACATAAGCAGAACTACTAGTTACATACGTACTCTCGTCACTTCGTGCATACGCAACCCCCACAAATAGAACCACATATTAATTAATTTCACCTATGGGGTTAATTCCCCATTATAACGTTAGAAAAGAGACTTACCTCGTCTCAAGGCCTACTTTTATGTTCAAGATTCTGGCCAAACCCTCAATTTGGCGCCAACCGACTCGAAACTAGTCAAATTTTATATAAAATAATTAATATATGCTTAAAAGATCATATCCTAACTATCAAAGTGATTTCCCAAGACTGTATGCAAAATTCCTAAAATTTATCCCCTGGCACCCGTGCCCGAATTCCAAATTTTTTAAAGAAAGTTATTACCCATAACCTCATGAACTCAAATATATGATTTTACTAAATTCCATAAATAAATTTTGTGATTAAATCTCATTTTTATCAAAAAACTAGTTTTTCGCCTAAACCCATAATTTTCGCTAATTTATATGTTATAATCTACCTATAAACTATGTATTTAACATACATTGTATATAAATTGCTTAACTCAAAGTTCTAGGTTAAATACTCCCTCTAAGAGCTCCAAAAATCACCCAACAATGGAAATAAATGAGCCAAAATGACTAAGTCTCATTTTACAAGATACTTCACTACCTCCAGCGATCTTGCACCTGCGGTCGCAGGGCCGCACCAGCATTGTCGCTTCTGTAGAAGCGCCTAGGCAGGCTGGCTCCTCTTCTGTTGGTGGGGTCCCACTTCTGCGGAGGTTGGTGCACACCTGCATATCCTAGCCTGCCCTTCATTAACCGCTTCAGCGAGCTCGCACTTGTGGCTGGCCAAGCGCAGGTGTGATTATGACAACATCTGGGAGCTTCGGTTGTTGCTCCCAATTTCCAACTTGGTTAGAACCTCATCCGATTGACACTTGGGGCCTCCCCGAACATACGAACAAGTTTGGAATCATAAAATGGACTCACTCAAACTCTTGGAACACTCGAAACAAGATTAAACTAAGAATCACACTCCCAAAACTAATTGAATCAAACTTACAAACTTCAAGTTCTTTAATTTACTTCCAATGCGCCGAAACATACTTAAACTATTCGGATTAATACCAAATTTTGTGTGCAATTCTGAAAAAATATTACGAAACTATTTGTTGTCTCGAAATTCCATTTGGACCTCGATATCACCAAAACCCGCTTCAAACCCAATTTAAAGAACTTCTAAAACTTTCAAAGAACGAACTTCCACTATTAGGCGCCAAAATGCTAGCGGGTCGTCCAAAACCCAATTCGAATATACGCCCAAGTCCAAAAGCATCATACAAACATATTAGGACCATCAAATCATAATTCCAAGGTCGTTTACTGAAAAATTTGGCCGAAGTCAAACTTATTCTTTTAAGGCTAACTTAAAGTACCAAGTGTTTTGATTTCAGTATGAATTCTTCCAAATCCGAAATAACCATCCCCGCAAGTCATAAATAGTAAAATCACATACATGAAGTGTTATTTAGGGTAACTAAGTTCTAGAAATAAAAACAACCGATTGGATCGTTACAATTGATCTCTTCACCCCCCATTATAACATTTACCGTCCTCTTTGGAGATCAGGGTTTGGTAGTTCTTGCATGTTTTTCATATAACACTGCTTTCCTTTCTCACTAAATAAGTCAGTGAGATAACCTTTTTTAGTAAATAATCAACCTCTGCTTGTAGGAGCCTATAATTTGTTGTTCTATGACTATGATCATGATGGAATTTACACCAGAATTCCTGACTTCTTTTGTTTGGATCTATTCTCTTTTATCTTGGCCAGTGTACGTTATCACCCATACCTCTTATCACAACTACTAACTTGGGCGTACTGACGATGAAATTATAATCTCCTATTCTTGATAAAAAATTTTGGTCGTTGCTCCTTGTTATATCATATTCCTTATCAAATCGAGAAGAAGAACATTTCTCAATCTTCCTTGATCTCTAATAAAACCGTGCATGTTCTATTTTTCATCTGAGATCTCCCTCCCGGGGTCCCATGTAAGGTTCTTACTTACTTTTTTCGATCTCTTTCAATTCTGAGCGTCTAGATGCGAACCTTTCCTCCACCTTCGGATGGGACGCCGTATCTTTTTCTATACACAACTTTGTATTGTATCTGTTATAAACGTCATACTAGGCAGTAGCAAGAAATTTCTGTAATCTTTCTTTTACTTCTTGTGGCTTCTAAATATTTCTCATTCAAATTTATTGCAAATGCCACTGCTGCCCAATTATCAGGTACACAAGGTGACATTATTCTTTCTCGCTGGAATCAATCCCCAACTTCTCTGAGTAATTCGTATTCACTTATTTTACTTTGAAGTTATCTTCTATTATTTTCTCTACTTTTTGAGCTCCCAAATGTGCTTTTATGAATGAATCTGCAAGCTCAGCAAAAGAGTCAATTGAATTTTCAAATAAGAGAGAATACCATGTCAATGCCCTTGTCGTAAGGGTTTCAATAAATTTCTTCACCAATATTGATTTGATTACCTTCTTGGTTAAATAATTGCCTTTGAATCATGTAGTAAATGCGGTAACATGATCTCTCGAGTCAGTAGTCTAATCATATTTGGGAATATTGGGCATTTTGAATTTATTTTTGGTATAGGTAACGGCGTTGCACTTGACTTCTATGGTTTTTATGAATACTTGTCAACATCTACCCCTTTGATCATGGGTAGTACTCTAGGTATCTTTTCTATCAGCTCGTTTCATTCCTTGAGCTATTTTTGCAAGGCTGCTATTAGATTTTGTAAATTAGAGTTATTTGGTGCACCTGACCCTCTGAATCCGGAATTATTTGGTATTTCCCCACTTTCAGTATTTTCAAACCCTGATGAGGGTTTTCTACTATTGTATTCACTAGTGGTGTAGCATAAACAATACTTGGCAGCCTACCTGCGAAAGCACGCAAGGCTTCAGCGATCTGTTGGGCAATAAATTTCTTCAAGATATCTTGCCCATTCGAGTGTTGGTTAACTTGTTGTCCAGCATTACGATTAGCAGATCTTACAGGTGAATTTTCTCGTGAACGCGGTGGAGTATGTATTGGTGTGTTTTGTGGAGGAGTTCCTCCTTGTTGTCCATCTCCCAACTAAATAATTTCATTAATAGTAGATATAATTTTGTTGCTAAAGAGAAAATATGTAAAGTGAAAAGATTACTAGATTTTTGGGTAACAGAACCAATTTGTTTAATTGATGATAGGCTATAATTACGTATTTTAGTCGATTATTACACTCTAATTTACTGCACTTTAGTTGAGTTTGCGCTTTAATCACTAGTATTTTGCACTAATTGTGTATTTTATGCCTTGTAGTAGCGATTCCAAGCTATGAAGATGTTATGGAATGAATTCAAGTGATTTGGAGCTTTGAAGTCTGAGTAAAAGCCCAAGGAATTAACATAGGATCGTATTCAGGGATCAACGGATGATAGATCAACAAAACAAAGAATCGAGTAGGCATATTGCGCACTGTCTAGTAAAAGGCACATAAATTTTGCTCAGAACTCCATTTGGTTTCACAATATATGGTTGGAAACCTAACTCAAAGGGCTACAACTTTCATGTATTACTATTTTCAAATTCCAAACGGAACAGGATGAAAAATACGGTCAAAACTGTGACCGCAGACCTAAGGCAGCCTGAGGCAGTATACTTGCCAAATACCACGTTCATACCGCAGTTGACTGCGACAGCGACCGCGGCATCCAGACCTAAAAAAATTGGCCTTTTTTGCGTAGGAGAAGGTATAATAGTTTGGTCCCGACCCTAATTGGTACATATACATGGAAAAATGGTATTTTTGAGGGAGGAGACCAATTTTTGACACAGATTTGACCTAAGGAGGTAGAGACACAATAGGAGCAAGACGGGGAATTCTTCTACGAGTTTTTTCTTCCTCTTCCTATTTTTTATTGTTGGTTATGAGTTTTAGTATTGTAGTTTTACATACTATTATGAATCGCTAATTTGTTATCTAGGGTTTTGATGGAACCTTTTGTAGCATAAATTCTTGTTATGTTTTTATATAATTGAGCCGTTGAATTTCTCTACTAGTTCAATTACGTGTTTGTTGTTGTTGATTGGATGGCCATCAATTGACTGTGCCTATTTAGTGTGTATTGCTCGAGAGAGAGTACATATTTAGGTAGTTGTTGAACAACGTCACTCCTAATATATGTCAGAAATCAATATATTGGGTTTAAAGGTAGGTTTAGAAATAACAAAGCTTTGACGTGGTCATAGTGATCGGTTAGATGAAGCCAACTAGCGTAGTTCGAGAGAATATGTCTAGTAAATTATTGTAGTTGCTTGAGAGAGAATTACGACACCTAAAGTGCTCACGATCAGTAGAGAATACATTGGTAAAATTGTAGGGAACATAGCTAGAAGGATTCCAACAACTGGGAAAATCATAACTCTAGACCTTCTTAATTTAGTCTCCAACCCTTTGTCTCGTTAGTTGATAATTTTACCGTTTTCTATTATTTGCTAGTTAATTAGTTAGAAATATAAATCTCAATCTTTATAATTTAGAAAATTGTTCAAACTTGTCTTTTTAGTGATATTAAATAGATATAGCTAAGCCTTAGTTCTCTGTGGGTCGACTCCGGACTTTTTGACCGGATCATATATGCAGCGACCGCTTATCCTTTTTAGGACTAGAATTTAGCGTGATCATTAATCAAAAAATAACTTTTGTGGTCAAAGCAAATAATAGAATAATTTGGGTATCCAATAACCAATTTTACTTCACTTTTTCTAATATGGATGAATAAGAAATAATGAAAATAACATATTGGGAGAATAAGGAAAGAGAAATCTTATTGATAATCACAACCGCGTTCCAAGTGGTGAGAACAAGATTCTTCAATTAGCAGAAAATAAAATATAAGAGATTAACATTATAATTTTTGAACTACTTGATGATCTTGCAAAATAAGGTAAGGAGGGTTTATATAGGGCCACAATATATGTAACTGCTCTGCATTACTTAATTCTTGCTCGTTACTATTATTTATTATATTGATTGTCCGTTACTTGAGTAATTTATAATGGCTATGGTAACAATAATCAATCTCGCATAATCAGCGATTATGTCAATTTCTTTCCATATTCGTGGCTATTAAAGAGCCTTCCTTGTCATCTTTAATTGTCCATCTTGCACCTATATTTTTTTCCCAGTTGTTAGGCATGGTTTCCTTGTAAGCAATTCCATAGATGTTTTACCCATACTTCTCCCAACCTTCATTCATCTTTATTGCTCTGGTTCTCATGAAATATGTCAGCGCATCATTTGTTCATGGACGAGTCTATTTTTCCACCAATACAAAAATGTCATAATCACACTGTATAGACTGCTTTTCTTACTTTCTCTATTTAGTGAGGATTGTTCGATTATATTGTCTTTTTGTTTCTAATGAAATATTTTAAGCAATTTATTTTAAAATTTAACATGCATGTTAATTCAAGTCTTAACCAAAACGACTCAACTAGGGTTGAGTTTGGGGTCGGTTCATGATGATGGAATATATACCACAGCGGAAGCAATAGCAGAATCTTATTCACGTGTAATCTAAACAACTAGCACGTATGG
>MU728623.1:0-63931 GCA_026770625.1 Nicotiana glauca
ATATTAGGCCTAAATTAAATATTTATGCTAAAAATGTGAAAATTCTCTGGGAGGGTCAAAAATCACGTGTTTACAAAAACCTTCACGGGCACCTTGAGGCAACGGTAAGTTGAGAAAAAGAACAAAATGAGAGAGGCTTGATGGTGAAAACCTTTCGGGCACTACAAGTCGAAAAAGGATTGTGAATCAGATTGGATAATCGGATCATTGAAGCCCAGTTTCACGTCTTATAGGGTACAACAAGAGTTGAACATCAGACTTTCTTGACAGAATAGGCCACAGGTGCATGTCATGGACATTAGAGTTGGTATCCACGTCGAATAGGTTTCTACTTTGTACTTTTCTTATTAGGAGTCATCTCTTTCCTTTCCTTTACTATGTTCCTTTCGTCATGCTTACATCCTTTTTCTGAGTCTGTTTGGTCAAAACAAGTGAGAAATAACTGCAAAATCTGTCACCAGCTTTCCAATTGAACAAAACGGGGTCTGGCTAGCACATCAAAGTGTCACAAGTCAAGAAAAACAACAAGAGCACTGAGCTGGTAATAATCAACATGCTTTGGGATCCTTGTGAAATGCAAAGGTTTGGTATATGTCAATTCATGAATGATGCAACAAATGAAGGGTTAGGGCGAATAAATCAAAGGTATTTCCTATGATCTGTTTTGTCAAATGAATGATGCAATTTATTTAGTTGAATACAAGGAAAAATTTGACAGTGCGAATGGATAAAAGGGTGTTAAACCAGTGATGAGCAAGACCTTCCAAGCAGAAGTCAAAGTTATCATGGCAAATGGGGGGGCTGTAGATCTCAAGGACCGAACCAGGGGTTTAATTCAAGAAAGAACAACATACATCTTGAGTGGGCGGCAATGAACGTGCTTTGGGATTCATATGAGACACACAGGTTGGGGAGATGCTAGTTCATGCAATGCAACAAATAGAGGATAGTTATTCTGAACAGAGAAAAGGTATTTTATGTGATGAGGACGACAGAGAAAGGGGTCAGTCCATAGACAAGCAAGGTCTTCGAGTGGAAATTGGTCATCATGGGAAATGAAGGAGCCATAAACCGACCACCATTTTCAAAACTGACAAATATTTCCATGTATGAAACAAGAATAAAGTGGTGCAAGGAAAGGGACTCAAAAAAAACAAAAAAAAAACAAAAAAGTGAAGGAAAAGAAAAGAAGAGAAGAGACTACAAAGGAAAGTTTCTCAAATCTTTGCCTTTATTCATCTTGCTATTGTGCAAAAAATCTTGCTATTGATCTTCACATTTTTCCTCCTAGGATAAAAGTCATAGTCTAATGGAGTTTTCTCCCAATACAAATCTTAGTCTGAAGAATCTTTCTCCTAAGATATAAAAAAAAAAGACCTAGTTTGTGAATTTTCTCCTGGGATCAAAATCTTAGTCTGATGAATTTTTCTCCTAAGATAGAAAACCTAGTCTGATGAATTTTCTCATGGGATAAATGTATTAGTCTGATGAATTTTTCTCCTAAGATAGAAGACCTAGTATGATGAATTTTCTCCTAGGATAAACGTCTTAGTCTGATGATCTTTCTCCTAAGATAGAAAACCTAGTCTGATGAATCTTCTTCTAGGATAAATGTCTTAGTCTGATGAATCTTTCTCCTAATATAGAAAACCTAGTCTGACGAATTTTCTCCTAGGATAATTTGAAAAAAAGGAAGTCTGAATTCAAAAAAAAAGGGAAGTGTGGAGTTTGAAAAAAAAAAGAGTGTCAATTTTTAGTTTTCTTGAAATTAGGGGTCCCTGCCTGGAGAATAGGGTCAGTCTTTATTTTAGTTTATAATTTTCCTCGTCTGTTATTTAGTTTACTTTCATCATTGCATTAATGGTATAAGTGATTTACAATTTGGCTACCAACTCTCAAATCTTCCTAGTGCAAACTGGGGCAGAAAACAATTTCTTTTATTTTGCCTTTTTGTCATAATTAGGCGCCCACCTGGAGAACAAGGGAAGATAACTCAAGTTTCAAGGTAAAGAATTTTCGAAGGAAGAGAACTCAAATTTCAAAGTAAAGAAATTTCAAAGGAAGACAGTTCAAGTTTCAAGGGAAAATGGTTCAAGGTGCAAGGGAAACAGTGTCAAGTAACAAGAGGAGACATTCAGGCGTGTTGTGAACGAAGGCAACCAAAATGATTCACTTGGGCTTGGGAATGGTTTAAGACAGGGTCAAGTGATTAAACAACCCAACACAAGGTTATTAGACTACCATTGGGACTCAGGTTGAAGTACACGTGTCGAAGAGTTACTGGGCAAAAAGAAATGTAGTTGTTATAATTATTAGTTTGCGCGAGGAGGAGAGGATGTGAATTATGTTGAAACTTTGGCTGAGTCTGCTCTTCTCATCTCTATCTTTCTAATCTCTGAAACTTCTCATCTCCTTCTAGTTATCCTTTCCTTGTTCCTCTAATTCCTAGTCAATTGTTCTTCTTCATTCCATTAGTATATCCTTTTACAGTGTAATTTCATTCAGTGATTATAAAATACAAGTCTCTGATTGTGTTGTGAATTGGTTTGTTACATTGGTGCTTTCATCCATCGAACTCTAATGGCAATACTCGATCGATTTAATGGCAGTGGTAACCCTGAGAGTTGGCTTTTCCAGGCCGAACGGCACTTCACCTATCTTGGCTTCGCCGAGAAGGATTGGTTACCTCTTCCTTTCTTTTACCTCGAAGGTGCGGCTCTTACTTGGTTTAATTGATTGTTTCAGAACAAGCAATTTCTCAATTGGAAACATTTCAAGGCAAAATTTGCTCAGCATTTTCCACAACAGACCAACACAAATTTCGTGGGGTGTCTATCTAGTTCATCTCTGGTTCGTTTTAACTACATTAATTATGTCCCTAAAATTTCACAATTAGCTCTGGTGTCTTTCGTTCCGGCTTCGAACCATTTTTTGAAGTCATCTGCATTGGACTCTGCCTATGAAACTAGAAACTCAAAAGAGGACCATGTGTTCGATAAATTTCCAGAGCAGTATACGAATGTAGATTCCTTGGCACTGACTACTTGTAATACTGAGATTGAAACTTCGGAAGACATGGGAACACCTCAAATTGGTAATGTAAATTCAGTAGCCGTAGCAGATTTGGTACAAGACCATTCTTTCATTACTAAAGATCAGGTGTTAAATGAAATTCCACACACATCAGTTATCTCCGACTTTCATAATCTTAATGTTATTACCCATGAGGGAGAACTCTCTGCAACTACAGTAGACAAGGTGTATGGCGATGGCTTTTGCGGATATGCTAGCGTGCAAACTAAGGTACTTACTGCGGTGTTCGATGATACAAGAGAATCTAATACTGAGGAGGAGGAAAATTCAGGATATAATGTATCTTTGTTTAACAAATCACCTCAAAAGGATTTCTCAGGTTTTCTAGTTCCTTTTGCTAGCCAAGGTTTTGTAATGTCAAATGCGAGTACGAGAATAGCTGAAATTGCATATCCATTTGATGGAATCTTATGGCCTCACACTATTTCATGTTTGCTTAATTCTTTTCATGAGTGTCAACAAAGTAGAGTGTCACTTTACCTTCTCTTTAGTGTACACAAAAGCAATTGGGTTGATACACGACAGGAGCTCAATCTTCCTAGATTGTTGTTGTCTAAATCGAGAGAGCGTGCTAGGGAGGACAAAATACAGGGAGTGGTCCAGACATTTGCTGAAGTTTACTCCAAGCAGTATGTTGTCTTTGATCCTGATCCTTATCTTGATTATGTCACAACCTATGTAATGGAATTTACTTTTGAAGATAAAAAATATGTGGAAAAGGGTGTTGTGACAATAGGAATTGCACTTCCTGGTGAAATTTTTCCTATTGGTCAAGTACTCTCTGTGCAAGTTAGTATCACTTTGGACGATTGCAATAGACTTGAGACTTATGGTAGCTGTCATACGGGGACATGTATATATTCTCATTTGGATCCCGTTGTCGTACTATGGTTTGTTCCATTTTATATATCTCTGGACAATTGGTTTACCATTGGGCAAGAAGATTTAGGCTGTGTCTCTATTACTAATGCACCTTTAAATACCAGATCAGCTGAAAGTGAAATGTTTGAAGGAGTTCCTAAAAGAAGTAGAGGTTTAATAGTAGATTTCTATGATTGTGGGTATGTAGGTAAAGCTGAACTGGGTGTTGACGGTTGTGGTACTCTCAAAACTTCTTATGCAGTTGACCAATTACTGGGGGAGTCAGTAGAGAATTCATCGATGTGTCCTTTTGGTTGTATTATAGCTCATATTGTGGAGCAATTCAATGCACCAGTGGTACAATCTGCTATATGTGCTTACAAGAACTAAAACATTCTGCCTTTTTCTCTTTAAAGTGTTGCTTTGTTGGGTCGGATAATTAGGTCATGGACTGCTTCTTTAAGGTATTTGCTACACTCTACACCTGTTATGATGAGTGTAGAGGAAGATAGTGGTAAATTTATTAGCAAAAAGATAACAATATCTTTCCATGGCATATTGAAATATTATGATGTTGCCATAGTTAAGGATCTAATTCTAGTTCAAGCATCCTTCATGGCATTACTCGTTGATAGGTACACCAATCTTGAGGCTATGGCTCTTGTTCTAGCAGTTCGCTATGACTTGCCGAGGAGAAATCTTATTGATTTGAAATTCTTGATATTCAATTTTGATTCCAGAGCACAAGAAGAGGACGTCACTGGACTCTTTCTCCAAATAATGATAGTTGGTGTGTTTATCACCAATTCTATACTCGATGTGATGGTCAATGCTTGCTCATTATTGACTTGCTCCAAGTTAGAGCAACTGCTATATGGATATTCTGTCAACACCCATATTACATACGACGTAAGTATTAGTACCACAATTTGCAGCGTGCCTCTCCAAAGTGGTGTTCCAGATTGTGTAAATAAAGCATCTAAGAGAGCCATTGGAATTAAAAATATGACTGCAATAGTCTATGAAGTTTTCTATCTGAAACTTGGAGATTATAGTTGTGCTTTTAGTCTACAACTGGTCTTTGATCTACAAATGAGCTGCTCCAAGAGAGTTAGCAATAGCACATACCTGGCTGTCATTCTACAGGAGCTCGAAATTAAATGGCGGTAACTTTAGCAATTTGAGGGACTCCGAGATTTTTGTTAATTACTGGAAATCAATTTGGTTGTTGATATCAGAAAGATTGACCACTTCACAAGATCCTTACTTCATGAATCCTCTATTGCAAACACCACCATATGCTCCCATTTTGAGAAAGCAATTGGTAAGAGTTGACCATAACTACAAAGTTCTGCTCCTATGCAGTTGGTGGCCTTATCTAGGATTTGTTGTCCACACTAAACATGATGATTGCAAGCTTTTCATTTCTATCTTACCAAAGATCCATGCTAAAGAACATAGAGCTTTACATTGTAACACTTATAGTACTTTCCTTGAGTTAGGTGATAAAGAGTTGTTGCAACACGAGGAAATGGGTAACCCAAGGGTACATGGAAGCACCTGCTGGTCTGGTGTCACTCTGTGGCTTGACGTGCATAACCCTTTTTCATTTCTTGGGTCGAACCTTGAGGACAAGGTTCTCATTGAGGGCGAGAGTATTGTTGTGAACGAAGGCAACCAAAATGATGCACTTGGGCTTGGGAATGGTTTACGATAGGTTCAAGTGATTAAACAGCCAACACAAGGTTATTGGACTACCATTGGGACCCAGGTTGAAGTACAAGTGTCGAAGAGTTACTGGGCAAAAAGAAATGTAGTTGTTATAATTATTAGTTTGCGCGAGGAGGAGAGGATGTGAATTATGTTGAGGCTTTGGCTGAGTCTGTTCTTCTCATCTCTATCTTTCTAATCTCTGAAACTTCTCATTTCCTTCTGGTTATCCTTTCCTTGTTCCTCTAATTCCTAGTCAATTGTTGTTCTTCATGACATTAGTATTTCCTTTTATAGTGTAATTTCATTTAGTGATTATAAAATACAAGTCTCTGTTTGTGTTGTGAATTGGTTTGTTACAAGGCGACCACCTGTAGATAAGGGAATTTACTTCAAAATGCAACGTAAGGCAGCAACAAAAGAAGCTCACGGCAAGAATGCGAGTCAACAGTCCAAGATGATCAACAAAAGTTAGTTACAATAAAAAAAAGGAAAAAAGAGAAAGGCAAGAAGTTAATCCAAATGCAAAAGTTGATGAAAGATGTGGGTTGCTCAAGACATGGCCGAGGTCACAGGCACTGCATGCCTGGTTTTTATCCGAAAAGCTGAAGAAGAATGAGCTAGCACCTGCAACTAGCAAGTGTCAAGGTTCAAATCCAAAGTCTGCATGAAGAAACATTCAAGACTCAAGATCAAGCTACAGAAGACTTATAGATAGGAATCTTGTAACTCGTAGTTGATAGGCTTAGTTAGTGTTTTTCATGTTTTGATTTTCGATGTAACATCAGGACCGTCGACCGGAACCTCGGCGAAATGACACCTTGACCGGCTCTCCACCCCGGTACTCCATCATTGTTCTCACTTCTGAACTACATTGACCTGATTTCTTTATAGCCAAGGATATGTAGGCAACCTCGGAAGCAAGGTTCGGTCAAATCTTTCAAAAATGATTCCCACGGAGTATTCAAACGGGCAAAAATCACTCGTATCTGCTCACTTATCTTTGCACGAATACCACTCCATAAGCCTATCCCACGCCTCTCCATGTCTTTCATAAAGTTGGGTGTAGTAAAGCATCCGGTGTCAGCAGTTCCAAATCATGTGGTTGACTTTAATGAAGAGTCAATCAAAATTTCCCAAAATCTATTTGATGAGGTCCATATGGTTGAAATTGGGGAAGGTTCTAGTGATGAGAGGTGTATTTTGTTGGGCTGAATGTGAAGCTTAGAAATTGGGAAGTCGCTTATCTCCCCACCCGGGAGGATTTTTGGTAGTTTGCTTTGTTTTTTATGCTATCTGGATTATTCAAAGGGTTGTAACCCAGATTTCATTCTGCTTGTTTTGATGGTCAAACCCTTTCTATTCTTCTATTTTTGGTCAAATCCAAATTTTCTTCTTTTATTGTTATTCCTAATATATGTTTCAATTTGTTTTCCTTTATACAGTTCTTGTTATGCTAGGTTCTAATGACATGACATGTATGCAGAGTTTTTAGCCAGATCTTGAAAGCCAATCTAATCATGGTATAACGAAACGTAGTTTTGAATATGATAAAAGATGCATTTGAGGAAACAAATAAAGATTCACGCATTTTGAGAGAACCTGAAGCTTGAATTGAGTGAAACTGAGACAGTTAGTCGGGGAAATCAAGAGGTTGATAAGAGCATACAGCAGAGAAATGTATCCCAAATAGTTTGAGGTAGACCTGTCAGTGTTAAAATGTATTCTTCCACATCAAGCTGGGCTAAAGGCAAGTTTTTCCCAAATTGGCAAGGGTTATTCATTGTAACGACAGTGTTTCCCAATGGTGATTTGTATTTAACAGATGTAGAAGGTAAATGTGTAAAAATGGCTGTCAATTCTGATGCAGTCAAGAGATATTGTTATGATTTGTTTCGTTCGTCTTCAAATTGTGTTGTTAGTATTTGGCATGTTTCGAAGATTGGAATGACGAAGGCATTTTATTCTGCTATCTAAACACTTTTATCCTTTGTTACCCCTTTTAAGCCTTATTTTATTTTCTTTCATACCCCTATTTCAGAATCAGAAGTAAAGTTTAGGAGCATAAATAAAAGAAAAAGGAAATAAAGGGAAAAGAAAAATGAAAAAGAAGAAGAAGAAGGTGAAGGAAAAGAAAGAAAAAAAAAAGAGAAAAAGAAAGAAAATAATACGTAACAAAAACAAAGCAACTCTTATGTCATGAACTACGTTCGACCTGATTCCTTTAAGGATACGTAGATAGCCTCACGGTTTGGTCCCATCAAAACAAAGTCCAAAAGTCCCCAGGCAAAGAAACTGGGGCAGAAGTTGTGGTTTTTATAAAAGATCTGATTCCAAAAGTTGTAATTCTGAACCCTTTTCATTTTAAGCTATTTTTGAGCCTTTATGACACCCTTTCTTTCTAACTGTATCCAAAAGCTTACATTACGGTCCAAAGAAAGACCTTCTGATCAATGTTTGATAGTGTCAATTCAAGTGAGATAGAGGTATGATTCATCAGGGACAACACTTTGTTCTACGCAAGGAAAAGGAATAAATTAGAGAGTCTTACTGGTGAAAACCCTTACCGGCACCGTAAGGCGATAGAAAGCTAAGAGAAAACTAAAATGAGAGAGTCTTATTGGTGAAAACCCTCGCGGGCACCATAAGGTGGCGGTGAGTCGAGAGATAAACAAATGAGATAGGTTTGTCGGTAAAAACCCGTCAGGGCACCGCAAGCCGAATGAGGCTCGTAATTTTGTAGAGAAATTGGATTATAGAAAATCCTGGTCTTGAAGTATGAAGAACGGGTGCAAAATGAAATAGGATTAGGTGAATGTTCTGGGCTAATTAATCTGAAATGCATGTCATGATCATTGGTACCAGCTTCTTCGCTTAGATAAGTCTCTTTTCTTTTTCTCCCTCAAATAGTCATCCTGTTTCGAATTTTCTTCTTTATTCCTAACTCTCGAAGTCATTACATTTCATTTATTTACGGTCTGCTTCTCTAAGTCTTTTCCAACGTTAGCCTTGTTAAGCAAGAAAGAAAGGATTTCAAAGCTTATTACTAACTTTCAAATTGCACAAAGCAAAGTGCGGCCAAAGCATACCAAAAATAGTATGATGGAAATAGAAAATGAGGTGTTAGTGGAAGTTCAGGTGGTCAAGTGGTTTCTTGAACTTTGGTGAAATACAGAGGTTCAAATTAGATGAACAAAAACGTAACATAGCAGGATGATTTTAGGGCCTTCAGGTCATTCGGGGCCATGTGGTTGAGGTTCAATCAGAAGGTCAAACATTTCTTTGCCAGTCAGAGGCAACTAATCAGAACAAAGCATGGTAGTGGGAAGCACGCCTTCACCAAGAATGCCGCAAACTAACCACCGCATTTTCAAAATGATAAAACTTTCTTTGATTTAAATAGGAACAGGAAATTTCATTTGTTTCGGAGGAACCCTCCGTGAGGAAAGCATATGCCAGACAAATAACTAGGGCAGAAAAGTTTCTTTTGTTTTGTCTGTTTTGTAGTAATGGCAGGCGCCCACCTAGAAAACAAGGGAATACATTTCAAGTTTTATCAATCAGGTGCCCACCTGAAAAACAAGGGAATACGTTTCAAGTTTTGGCAATCAGGCTCCCACCTGGAAAATAAGGGAATACAGTTCAAGTTTGGTATTCAGGCGTCTACCTGGAAAACAAGGGAATACAGTTGAAGTTTTAGTAATCAGGCACCCACCTAGAAAATAAGGGAATACGTCTTAATTTTGGCAATCAGGGACCCACCTGGAAAATAAGGGAATAAAATTCAAGTTTTGACAATCAGGCGCCCACTTGAAAAACAAGAGAATACAGTTCAAGTTTTGGCAATCAGGCGCCCACCTAAAAAATAAGGAAATATATAATTCAAGTTTTGACAATCAGGCGCCCACCTGGAATACAAGGGAATACAGTTCAAGTTTTTTGGCAAATAGGCACCCACTTGGAAAACAAGGGAATACATTTCAAGTTTTGGCAACCAGGTGCCCACCTGGAAAACAAGGGAATACAGTTCAAGTTTTTGCAATCAGACACCCAGCTGGAAAAAAAGGAAATACAGTTCAAGTTTTGGAAATCAGACGTCCACCTGGAAAACAAAGGAATACAGTTCAGGTTCTGGAAATCAGACGCCCACTTGGAAAACAAGGGCATACAATTTAAGTCTTTGCAATCATGCGTCCACCTGGAAAACAATGGAATACCGTTCAACTTTTGGCAATCAGACACCCACCTGGAAAATAAGGGAATATATTTCATGTTTTGGCAATAAGGCACCCACCTGGAAAACAAGGGAATATGTTTCATGTTTTGGCAATCAGGCGCCCACCTGGAAAATAAGGAAATACTATTCAAGTTTGGTAATCAGGCGCCCAATTGGATAACAAGGGAATACAGTTCCAGTTTTGGCAATCAGGCGCACACCTAAAAAATATGGGAATTCAGTTCAAGTTTTGGCAATCAGGCGCCCACTTGAAAAATAGGGGAATACAGTTTAAGTTTGGTAATCAGGAGCCCACCTAGAAAATAAGAGAATATGTTTCATGTTTTGGCAATCAGGCGCTCGCCTGGAAAACAAGGGAGTACATTTCAAGTTGAAGCATCAGGCGCCTTCCTGGAAAACAAGGGAGTTCATTCCAGAATTCAACTCGAGTTCGTAACAATAAAAGCTTGCGTCGAGAGTACGAGTCTGTAGTTCAAGATGCACGGCAGGACTGCAGAAGTTTTAAGATGAAGTTTGAAGACATGTAGATAGGATTTTTGTAACTCATAGAGCAAAGTTTAGCCTAGCTTCTTTTCATTTTGTCTCGGTATAATAAGGAGTTCTGAAAGCAGTAGCAGTAACAGCGATAGTGAAATCACAGCTTCCCGGTAGTCCCAGCTAACAAAACTTCCAGAACTATAATGAACCGATTCCTTTGTAGCCAAGGATATGTAGGCAACCTAGGAAGCAAGGTTCGATCAGATGTTTCAAAAAATGCTTCCCACGGAGTATCCAAATGGGCAAAAATCGCTCGTACCCGCTCACTTTATCTTTGCACGAAACCTCTTTGTATTCCAAGCAAATAGGGGCAGCTATGAGAATGTGATTTTTTTCCGATGTGAAATACTTATACAAATTAAAGAAATAAATTTTTTAAACATGTTTTCAATTTTATAGGATTATTGTAGGATTTTTTGTTAATTGTTTGCATTTATGTGCATGTTTAATTTTATTAACATCATGAAAAATACCAAAAATACCATGCATTGCATTGAGATTGTGTTTTCAGGTTTTTAGGATTAGATAGTTAGCTAATTGCTTTATTAAAATAAAAATCATAAAAAATAACTCATTTTTATATTTTTAGCTTTTAATTTTAGATTAGTGGTTTTACTCTTTTAATTTAGGATAAACTAGTTGTTATAAATATTATAATTAGCTAATTAGCTTAATTTTACAATCTAGATTAATTTAGAATTTTAATTTAGGTTTTTTTAATTAAAGAAAAAGAAAAGAAAAACAAAGAGAAAAAAGGGAAACAAAAAATGGGGAATTGAAAAGAAGGTGTTTAATTGAAAACTGGCCCAATTAATGAACCCAAACCCGTCTCAAACCTAGTCCCAAAACCAAGCTACTCGGTTTAGCCCAACGACACCGTTTTGTGACCGTCAAATCCCATCCGTTGATCTCTTTTGACCGAATGGATGGGAACTAGCCTTGGTTTTCTTATATTATTGTCCAAACGTCCCCCCCCCCCCCAATACCCTTCAAACCTACCCAAAACCTAGAGACCAACCGCCTCAAAACCCTCTGTCGTTGACCACCCACCGGAAATTACCTCACGGCGAATCTGGTACATCGAGCCCTAACAAAATTACACCCTATAATCACCTTCTCCTACTCTCCCCAAATAACCCCATAGTTATTTTTGAATCAGCCCTAATCTTTTTGAATCTTGAATTTGAGATTCTGAAAACCCTAATTTCACCTTTTCAATTTTTCATTAAGGTTGGGTTAAGGAACCCAAATTACCCATTAGCCAACTGTTCTTGACAAAGAACAGTCAATTAATGAATGAACAAGTTCATATCCTCCCGTTTGAAGGTTGGATGAGTTCATAACTGCTCCATTTTTGAAATAAGCTTAGGTAAATTTCTTTCTCTTTTTTTTTTGATTGTTTTATCTTTTGTTCTTCTTCTGAATGTTTAATCGCTTTAATTCTGCCCGTATGTTTTAGTTTTGCAATTTAGGTTTTCGTTCCTTTCGTTCACGGCCCTTTGGTTTGTCTAGTTTTTTTGTTTATTAGGTTAATTAAAACATTTTGGAATCTTAGTATTTGAAATTTATTTTCAATAGCATAAATTTAGTTTAATTAGGGTTCATTTTTAGGCTTGACACACTGAAATGATACCGTTGTTTCTTTTGTGTTTTTATCTTAAGTTCCGTGCTTGTTTTAGATTAATTTTCTAGTCCGTCTTTGCAGTTCCATTCTAATTTTGGATTGAATACAGTGTAGGTTTATTAAGTTAATTATTCGTTTTCATGTGCATTGCCATATTTTTCTTTGTTTGCCATATGTGTTTGTTTAAATTCAGTTCTTGTTAGGGTCAATTAGATAAACACTTCTATTTACTGGTTGATTTTATTTTTAGGTTTAAATTGCAGCATTATGATTCTATTAGGCATTTCGATTTGAATTTTTTATCCCTTCTGGTTTTGTTTTGTTTTCCATGATATGTAAATTATTAGAAACTCCTAAGGTCTTAATTGAGCAATATAAATACTTAAGGGGGTCAGGAAAAGAGTATGCAAGAAGAAATTTGGATAGAAGTTTATAGAATTTGGGGCAGCTGGCCCTATTTGGCCAGCACAAAAATGCTGAAACCAATTAGAGGTCGACCGCTATCCCAATTCTATTAGAAAGATGCCTTTAGGGGCTGTGTATGAGAATAATTCCCTAAGTATGTTTCTCAGGACATGGTATTTGAATTACCTATAAGTAGAACCCCTCTCTCACTCCTAAAAAAAATTCAGACCTTAGAAAACACCTAAAAATTGTGCATTGTTTGTTTGAGAGCTGGTTTTTCTCTTTTCTGCTAATTTTCTATGGAAAATGTTATATAATCTTCCCTGGATTTCTAGTTTCCTGGCTTTGAGTATGGATTAAATCATAGCTCCATGTTGTTGTTGACTGATTGTTGAAACCTTACTAAATTCTAGTTTGAAGTTCTTATTTCTATTTGTTTACTGTATCCAGGTATGTTCATGAGCTCAGAGTGATAAAAATGGGATTATAGCCGGCTGATTTGGAATTTGCCTCCCTATTTTTATTTAGCAAAATGGTTTTTTCCTATTGTTCTTCTTCATTTAAAATCTGTTACTTCCTTTAGTCTTGTTTAAGTACTGTCGACAATGATATTAGCATATTTAGATGTTTTAGACATTCAAGTTGTTTTAGTTCATTCATGGGTGATTTATTAACTTACTATACTTAGTAATTGTAATAATTTGGGACTTTGTTTAAAGTTGTTGAATGTACATTCATGTGTTTGGATTGTTAAGCATAACAATATGTGTAGACCTAAGTTATTCCATGAATGAGTTTCATGAATCGATCTTTTGTCGATTAATATTGACAGCATGCCTGTTAGAACCATTGCATATGAAAAAAAAATGATGAGTAGTCTTGTATAATGCCAGGTTCATACTGTTAGTACTAGTGGTAAGACGACGAACTAAAGGTTTATAATATGGTTGTTTAGGTGTTGTGATTTTCAGAACATGCATATTATGTTGTTGTACATGAATTATGGTTAGTTGGGCCTCATTATGGCCTTAATGTTTGAAGTATTCTTGCCAACAGTTTGAGGTTTGAAGCCAGCCCAAATGGAGCCGCCTGGATTGTTGCCAGGCTTTTTTGGATCCAATTGTTTCCATTTCCTTCATTTGGACTCAAACTCGAGCCCAGCCTCTATCGATGTGTATTTCTCGAAAACAACTTACTTTGAGTAGTGCAGTGGGCATGTTATTGGCCCAAGCTTTGTATAGTTCAGGACCTAACCCCTACCCCCTCAATGCATTTACAACTAGTAGCTATATATCATAACTTAGAGCCAGTTTTAATATGAGTACCCCCAGTTAATTAAATGTCCCTTATATTGTTCAATGCTTGCTTATAATTGGTAATTACAAATCGGCTTTAATTAGATAAAGTTTGAACATCCACAAATTCACTATAGTTGATTACATTTTATAAATAAATTGAGGTGTGCCATCCAATCACGTAGTCTATGTCTCTCACATAAATACCTTTGCTAATGTAGAAAATGTTTTGAACATTCATAATTTGCTTTAGGCACGTAATTAAAATATCAAATTACGAGTAAGGCTCCCGTGGCGTTTGTGATACCTAATTAGTTTTAAATAGGAATACTCGTAGTTCTTCTAATTGAATGATTTTCCTTTGAAGGAAATTGAGGCGCGCCTTTCACACAATTGAGTCATACAATCTATGGCCCTTATATTAATTATCTTAACTAATATAGAAAAATGCCTTGAATTCTCGTAGTTTACTTTTGGCGTGTTAATTAAATAAAGTGTCATAGCTACTGGTACAATTCTCGTGACGTAGTTGTTATACACAATTTTAAATTCGGGGGGTACATTTATGTGACCCAGCCACAATTTAATTTTATTAATAAAATAAATATTTTGTAGATAGTGGGTACGGTTCCCGTGATATGATCCGCAACGTATAATCAAATAATTAGTTGTATGACAATTTGATTATTAAAAGCGGTTCTAAAGGGGATAAATGCACATAGGTTTCAAGAACATTTTATTAATCAGATAATTAGGCCAATAATAATAGTTGAGCGACCATGCTAGAACCACGGAACCCGAGAATGCCTAACACCTTCTCTCAGGTTAACAGAATACCTTATCTGGATTTTTATGTTCTCAGACCATAAATAAGAGTCAAACTTTCTCAATTCGGGATTTTAAACCGATGACTTGGGACACCATAAATTATCCCAAGTGATGACTCTGAATTTGATGTAAATAATCTCGTTTCAATTTTGTCACTTTAATTAGAAAACTTCCCATATATCCCTTCCAGGGGTAGAAAAAGGAGGTGTGACAGTCAATCATCATGGTATCTATGGTTGGTTCGGGTGCAGGGCTCGTCACCACGACTTCCAAAGACAACTCAAGGGAAGCATTCTTTGCCCTCTTATTTTTTTTTCCAGCGGTTGAGGAACGTCTTCTTTTTGATTGCTTGTTCTCCGGCCGGGGACTCCAATAAGAAGCACTCCAAAAGTAGGTCGGAGACGCTTGTCTGTGAAAATGCTTTCTGCAGCAGCCTAAATGCATCAGCAGGATCAGCCAAAACATCCTCCTCGGGGATGACAACTGAGCCCTGGCATAGACCTATATTCAACAGGAGAGAATAATCAGATAACTTTCTCATTAGAAACGGTAAGGACGTGATGAAGTAAACTTACCATGAAGGTTGGCCTTCCATATTTCAGGGACAACTCTTTCCACGAGCGAGTTTCGGGCGTAGTACCGTCCAAAATTTTCCGAACCCATTGGTCCAAGCCTTTAACCCTAGGGGGAACCCACCGAGTCACTGAGGCATGTAATAATGGTAAAAGTAAGTTGTATACTACGAGTGTGGTTCCACAATTTCGGGAACGAAGGAGCTGAGGCCGGGATAATTTTATTGGTGGCATTGAAAAAATTCGTTTCACCCACTCACGATCATTATCATCATCCATGTTGGATAGCAGTGCATGGTGTCCTCGTTTGCTGACATTAATCATCCCCCCCACGGAATATCTTGGGAGAATAAAGGTTCATCACATAAGCTAGGGATAGCTCCTCCCCCATTTCTTGGCACAGACGCCGAAGGGAAGAAATCGCCATATACAAGGAGGGACTCATTTGTGCCAAACATACTTGGTAGTGAAGGCAAAACTCCGCAGTAACGGAGTCAAGCTCTCCACTTAGAGAAAATGTGCCCAAAGTAAAGGGATACGTATAGAAGTACGTAAAACCCTTATTGGGTAAAGTTAGTCGCTCCTCCAAATCAGGAGTGATAATGCCTAAATCATGGCAATGACAAACCTCCTTCACAGTACAAATGCTGGAAGGATGGATGGAAGAAGGATATCTCCTAACAGCCCATGTACGAGGGCTAACAGAAGGAAATTTCTCTTCGAAATCTTTAGTTCTGACAAGACTTCTAGGGATGATGGTGCTCACTGTAGGAGGAACGACGTCATCGGATTTGTTTTTGTTCTTTGAGGAACCGGTATTTTTTTATGAAGAAGAAGCCATTGTATGTTATGGAAGAAGGAAAAGCTTTTCTCGTTTGAAGGGAGTGTCAGAAACCGGATGTGATGACCCAAAGGGTCATCACCTATTTTTTCTCTCTTTCCGTGCTTCCGAGGCCTTGAAAAACTCATTTTTAGTTGCCTCGATTTTCGTAAACAGTCCGGGCGAGTAGCCGGAAAGCTTGTATGTGAAATTCTATGAAAAATGTTAAAATTTGGTATTAAAATGTGTAAAGTTGACTTTGGTCAACATTTTGGGTAAACAGACCCGGATCCATGATTTGACGGTCCCGGAGGGTCCGTAGAAAAAATATGGGACTCAGGCATATGCCTGAAATCGAAATCCGAGGTCCCGAGCCCAAGAAATGAATTTTTAAAAGAAATTATTTTTCTGAAATTGTTAAAGAAATTTAAAGTGAAAATTTATTAGAACGTGTTGGTATCGGGCCCGTATTTTGGTTCCGGCGCCTAGTACAGGTCTTATATGTGTTTTAAGAGGTTTTTGCGAATTTTGGTTGAAATCGGACGTTATTTGACGTGTTTCAGACTTGAATCTCTAAAATTGGGAATTTATGAAGTTTTAAGAAAAATTAGTGATTTTGAGGTTTGATTCCTCGTTTCTGATGTTATTTTGGTGATTTGATCGCATGGTTAAGTTCGTAGGATGTCATTGAGTTAGTGTGTGTGTTTGGTTAAGAGCCCTGAGGGCTCAGGAGTATTTTCGGAGGTGTTCGAGGTGGTTTTGAACTTAGAAAAGTTGCAGAAAATCTGCAATAGGTGCCCAAGTGAATCCTTCTTCGCTTTCGCACTCTCCCTCATGCGTTCGCGATGCTTCATTTTTGTTCCTTCATCACGTTCATATCACTAGTTTGCGTTCACGTAGAGTTATGGAACTCCGAGGGCCCAACCCTCTTTTCTTCTTCGCGTTCGCATAGGTCCCGCCCCTTCCTATCGCGTTCGCGTATAGGCTAACGCGTTCCCATAGGCCAATCTCTTGGACCCCAGCCAATTCCTTCTACGCGTTCGCACTTCACCTTCGGAATTAACGTTGACCAACCCTATTTACCCTTCACGAATGTGGCTCACTTCACGCGAACACGAAGGGCAAAGTTTTGCCCAGCTATATTAAATTTCAGAACAGTAGCAACGGGTTTCTTTCAAAAAATACACGAGCTCTCTTCTCCCCCAAGCACTTAGGAGTCCATTGAAGCCCCTTTACTTCAAGATCACTTGGGTTAGTAAATTCCAACTTGTTTTATTTATTTTCCACCATTAATTATTGAATTCCTAAGCTTAAATCATGTAGTTTAGGGTGGAAATTGGGGGAAAAGTGTAGAGTTAGGGTTTTCTATATTTTCTTGATTTAGACCTCGTTTTGGGGTCGAAATTGGAAACAAATTATATAGTCGGGCTCGTGGGTTAATGAGGGATTTGATTTTTGTCCGAACCTCATGTTTTGACCAAGCGGGCTCGGGGGCGATTTTGGAATTTTTGGGAAGAAATATTGGAAATCTATATGTAGGCATTGGGTTTGATTTGTTTAGCCTATATTGATATTATGAAGTCCTTATTGTATAGATTTGATTGAGTTGGAGCCGAATTCGAAAGGGAAAGCGGTCGTTGTGGATTGATTTGGCCGTGGAAGTTGAGGTAACTGTTTGGTTTAACCCTAGCTTGAGGGATTAGGAGTCGAGTCATAATTGCTACTTGTTTTGTGTGGAGTACGACGTATGGGCATAGTGACGAGTATCCATGCGTCAGTTTCGAGCATGACCGTGAGTCTTAATTTGATAATTGTGTACTCTTGCTTGATCCTATAAAGATTTTGACTGAATATTGGTATTATTGGTGTTAAGAAGAAGTTGAATAGGATTGGTTATAGCTGACTCTCCCTTGTCACGATGTTTGACTTATTGTTATTGTTGCCATGCCGGGAAGAGTATTAAATTGATTGTTCCCTTGCCGGGAAGAGTATTAAATTGATTGTTCCCTTGCCGGGCTCGTATTATGTATTGCGTTGAAAGTAAAGGGAGCGGGTGGTACGCCCACCACAAGTGATATTGAAATGGGAGCGGGTGGTACGACTACCACAAGTGATATGGAAATAGGAGCGGGTGGTATGCCTACAATGAGTAATACTAAAATGGGAGCGGGTGGTACGCCTACCACGAGATATTGAGGAGTGGGACTGGGTTGCACGCCTGCAACAAGATGAGTTGAACCTGAAAGTTGCCTTGTGTTTTCACTATTGCTAGAAATTAAACTGTAGATGTTCGTACAATTATTTCTGATATTATGTTCCTATCTGTTACCCCTGAAGCATGCTCCCCTCCCCAGCTTAATTTTTTATGTTCTTGCTACTTTTCAGTTGTACCTGTTTATATATATATCTACACAGGATTATCTAAAGTCTGGTCCTAGCCTCGTCACTACCTCACCGGGGTTAGGCCAGGCACTTACCAGCACATAGGGTCGGTTGTTCTGATGCTATACTCTATGCTATTTGCACAGGTCCAGGAATCGAGCAGCGGTAGCAGTACTAGCACGGGAGCAGGCCTTCAGTCCATCGAGACACCGAGGTAGCCTTGCAGGCATCCGCAAGCCTGACGTCTCCTCTATCCTTACATTAGACTGTCAACTCATTGTATTCGAGATAAATAGATTTATGTTTCTTTCAGAATTTGTATTTAGTATTTCTTAGATGTTCGTGAGTATGTGACCCTGTTCTTGGGTAGAGATACAAGTTGGGATTCCGTGTTTTATTTAGCTATCTAAATTTGAGACTTTCGCTTACGAATATAATTCTTTCTCTTTTATTTAATGTTGTTAATTATAAAAAGGAATATGTGTTTAAAAGAAAGTTATTTAAGTTTGGCTTGCCTAGCTCTTATCAGTAGGCGCCATCACGACCCCCGAGAAACATAAAAAAATGCCTTAAAACAATTACCAGCAAAATAAGGAAATAAAAGAATAAGTACGCACATAGTACCGTTGCAGGCGTGCAACCCGATCTCATTTCATATGATACTGTTGTAGGCGTGCAACCCGCTCCCATTTCTTATATTACCATAGTAGAAGTGCAACCTGCTCCCATTTCACATATCACTGTTGCAGGAGTGCAACCCGCTCCCATTTCATCTATTACTGTTGCAGGCGTGCAACCCGCTCCCATTTCATATATTATTGTTTCAAGCGTGCAACCCGTTCCAATTTCCTATATCAACACCAATCAAAAAATCCCCGGAAAGTGTATAATAATATTAAAACAAACATCCCGGCAAGGGAACAATAAATATAATAACATCCCGGCAAGGGAACAGTAATGATAATATTATCTCGGCAGGGGAATAGTAGTGATAATAACATCCTGGCAGAGAACCGTAATAATAATCCTCATACAAAGCGCAATGAACCACAACTGAGTCATAAAAATTACATTACAAGACTCACGGGCATGCCTGACGCCGACATATAGATACTCGTCACCATGCCTATACGCTGTACTCCACAGTTAACACGTAGCGAATAAGACTCGACTCCTAATTTCTCAAGCTAAGGTTAGACCAAACACTTACCTCGAACTTCCACGGCAACGACAAGCCTCAAACACCGCTTTTCCTTTTGAATTTGGCTCCAAATCAATCATATCTAGACATAATCGACTTAGTAACATCAATAAATGTTGAACAATCCAATTCCAATGCTTAATTATAGATTTCCTATCATTCTTCCCAAAAAGCCAAAAATTAACCCCAGGCCCGTTTGTTCAAAACACGAGATTTGGACCAAAACCCGATCACCCATTCACCCACGAGACGTAATATGTAATTAGTTCTAAAATCCGACCCCAAAAACATGTCTAAATACCAATTATATAAAAAGCCCTAACTCTATCTAAATCCCTAATTTTATACCCTTAAGCACATGATTTAGGCCTAGAAATCTAATGGGTGTTAACGAAAATTAAAGAAAATTAGTCTACGATTACATACCTATGAATTTGTGGTGAAGTTCCCTTTCATAAATCGCCCAATTTGGAGTTTGGAAGAACAAGTTATGAAATTTTTGTTAAGTCTCATTTTTGCTTCTGTTTTAAAATCACTCCACATGCCTTCATCGCGTTCGCGATAGGCTTGTCGCATTCGCGATGAGTTAGGCCTAGGTGACTTTTGCATTCACGGCCTTAGGCTCACGTTTGCGGAGCTTTGACTCATTGAGGCTTCGCGTTCGCGGGCCAGTGGCTGTATTCACGTAAAACAAGTGAGAACCCCTCCCCGAAGCCAATTGCCTTATGCTTTCTCAAGTTCCTGGACACATTTGCGAAGGGTACTCCCCCCTCAGCCTCGCGTTCGCATCTCAAGATTTGCGTTCGGGAAGAAAAAATGTGCATCTGAGGAATTTGTCTTACGCGTTCGCGAGTGGGACCACGCGAACGCGAAGAACAGACCCCCTGTGCACTGAGACACCAAAAACCTGCAATTCCCATAAGTTCAAAAACCTCCCGAGACCTATCTGAAACTCACCCGAGCCCTCGGGGATTCAAACCAAACATGTTAACTACCTCAAAAGTACCCTACGGACTTGCTCGTGCATTCAAATCACCAAACTAACATCAACAACTATGAATTTAGCACCAAAATCATGAAATCACATAAGAACTTCCAATTTTCCATTTTTCTCAAATACGGTCTGATTCACGTCACTCCAGTTCGTTTCTTACCAAATTTCACAGACTCATCTTAAACCACATATAAGACCTGTACCAGGATCTGAAACCAAAATACGGGGCAGATACCATCATGTTTTAAACTCATTTCATTTCCAAAAAGCTCACAAATATTCTAGAAAACAATTTTCTTTAAAAAATTTATTTCTCGGGCTTGGGACCTCGAAATTCGATTCTAGGCATACGCACAAGTCGCATATTTTCCTATGGATCTTCTGGGACCATCAAATCATAGGTCTGGGTCCGTTTACTAAAAATTATGACCGGAATCAACTTGAATTCAATTTTAAGTCAATATTCATCATTTTCCACAGATTTTCACATAATGGCTTTCCGGCTACGTGCCCGGACTGCGCACACAATTTGAGGGGATGCAGAAAGAGGTTTTTAAGGCCTCAGAATGTAGAATTTATTTCTAAAACAAGTGATGACCTTTTGGTCATCATATTCTCCACCTCTAAAAGAACCATTCGTCCTCAAACGAACATAAGAAAGAAGTACCTGAGTCGGGGAAAAGATGGGGATAACGGCTTCGGATATCGGACTCGGACTCCCAGGCTGATGCCTCAGCAGGATGACCTCTCCACTAAACATGAACAGAAGGAAAACTCTTCGATCTCAATTGACAATCCTACCGGTCCATAATAGGTATCGGCTCCTCCTTATAAGACAAGTCCTTATCCAATTGGACATTGCTGAAATCTAACACGTGGGATGGATCACCGCGATATTTTCGAAATATGGACACATAAAACACTAGATGAACGGCTGATAAGCTCGGCGACAACGCAAGTCTATAAGCCACCTCTCCCCCTCAATTAAGAATCTCAAATGGGCCAATGAACCTAGGGATAAACTTGCCCTTCTTCGCAAATCTCATCATGCATTTCATAGGTGACACTCGAAGCAATACCCGCTCACCGACCATGAAAGACAAATCACAAAACTTACGGTCGGCATAACTCTTTTGCCTGGACTGAGTTGTGTGAAGCCTATCCAGAATAATTCTGACCTTGCCCAAGGCATCCTGTACTAGATTTGTACCCAACAATCGAGCCTCCCCCGACTCGAACCATCCAAACGGCGACCGACACCGCCTACCATACATAGCCTCATAAGGAGCTATCTGAATACTAGGCTACTAGCTGTTGTTGTAGCCAAACTTTGTTAAAGGAAAAAACTGATCCCTTGTCACTGCCAACTTGACACTATACCATGGTAGGAAGAGAGGGTCGCAATAGCTTTTACCCGATTTGAGGGTCGGGATCGATTTCCTCAGGGAGCTAGTAATTGAGTTGGAATATTTGTCTAGCTTAGAGATGTGCATTTGTTTCAATTTTCACTTCAACCATGTTTTGGGCTTTTAATTTATAACTAATTTTATAAAAATATTGATTAACGCTAAATTATACTACGAGAAGATTACTAAATTGTATCTATGGGAAGAAGGGCACTAGGGTCGTGACACTACCTAGGTGGCTAATTGACGGGTAGATGTTACTAACGTTTGATTAATATATTTGGGGCTTATTCTATAACAGTTGTACAATTTTACCCACTCTCACACCTCTCGATAGAGGGAGTGATTTTGCCCAATTGACTCTCTCAAGACCAAATGGGTAGGCAAATTAGGACAAGCAACTAGGGTTCAAGTAGGGTGATTACACTCTCGAGATTTAACCCGTTAATTGGGACTATCATTTCTCATGGGTCCATCCCAATTCCTTATTGAGTCAATTTTGGGGTCATAGACTCGCTTTCTCAAGAAGAGTTAAACCCACAAAGCTTGAATCAGTATTTGCAACCACCAATTCTAAACTAAAATATAAAATCAACCCGAATAGCAAACACCCATAGTCAATCTAAGCCTAGATGGCAACACCCATCAATTACACACACTAGGGTTGAGCCACAACCCTAGCTAATGGGTTTAGCTACTCATGCTTCAAGGAGTAAATAAAGAAATAGATGAAGAACAAGACATAATAACTAAATGCTAAAATAAATTACAAGAATATATCATTAATTTGAAGCTAAGGGGCCAAAAATCGCTTAAAAAGATGTTCTCACGAGCGCAGCTCAGTTTTTGAAATAACAGATACCCTAGAAATGGTAAAATGTTCTATGTATAATGAGATGGAAAACTGGACAAAAATACCCCTGCGGGGTCAGTGCGGGCCGCACAAAATGGACCGCGGCCGCACAAGGCTCTTGGAATTCAAAATTTAGCTATCTGAAGTTGGGGTCCACGGACCGCGTAGAATACACTGCGGTCGCGGAGGGAGTTGGCGCGGTCCGCACAATAACGATCGCGGATCGCATGGCATTGTCTTGCCAAAATTGTAGTTCTCTGAATCTCTTGACCGCAGACCGCACAGAAGAGTAGTGCGGTCGCGGAGCCCTGACTGCGGATCGCGAGATATGTACCACAGCCGCGTTGCCTTAAGTCTAGTTTGCCAACTCTCTAAATCTTCTAGTGCGTCCCCATACCATTTTGCGTAGTCCGCACTAGGTCTGCTTTCCCTCATATTGCCTAGTCTTTGACACTTGAGCAGAGTTGACTCCTTTTTTAGCCGATCCTTGACATTTTGTCACTTTGTCGATCAAACTTGCAAACAAGCACAACCTCCGAGCCTTTTGGGACTATTTTGTACAAATATATGATCAAAGCATAGGCAAGTAGGGGCATAAAACATGTTAAAATCCTAACTTATCAACTCGCTCAAACTTAAACCTTTGCTTGTCCTCAAGTAAACAAAATAAGACCCACCCCTGAAAGGAAAATCCAAGTAATTCCAGCTGACATAAAGCAACCTCAACAAGCATTAATTGAGACTAACAATTTCCCTCAATACAAATTGATCATTAACAACATTTAAACTTTGAAAACTATGGATCAAGTGTGACACAAGAGCATCAAGAATTGACTCATTATATCAAAGAACTCTCTCAATTACTTTGGTCGATGTGGAACCCAAACTCAATCATTCTCAACTCTCCCTAAGCAAACCTCACCTTTTAGAGTATAAGAACATAAACCGAGGTTAATGGGAGTTCACTCGTCTCTCTCAAGGAAATGTCACAAGTCCGGCTCTAAGTACCATATGCTTGACCCTCATGTAAGTATCAACTAATGCGAGTGTCATCCAACTCAAGATCATATAGGTCTTTTGTGGAGTCATTGTGAAGGCTTTTGGTTGATGTTAGGAAAAGTTGTTGGTCTATATGAGTTCCATCTTCCCTAAAGCACTTCTTTTGATTTATTTGACACAATTCTCTTGACTCTTTTGAGTATTTCACTTCCTTTCAGGGGGTTAGAGAGACACATTGTCACTCTTTCTTATGCAATTCAAAACAATTCTCCTTTTTCTACTTTTTCCATGACTTTTTCACTTTTGTTTTCCTTGAATCCCTTTTTATTCTTGATCACATTGGGCTTTCTTTTTGTATTTTTCTTTTCTTTCTTTTTCATTGTCTTCCTTTTCTTTTTATTTTGTACCTTTTATCACTTTGTTTCCTTTCTTGTCCCTCCCCCCCACCCCAAACTGACTTTGCCATTACTCAACGGAAGATTTGGGTGCCTAGAGAGGGTAGAATTTAGAACGGGTGTAGCATTGGTTCTTGAAAGAAAAAGTTTAAGGCTCAAAAGGGTTAGCTAGGAATTATCTCATTGGTAGGCTATGGAATTGTTCAACTTATCATTTGGATCAAGGAGAGCCTATAATCACTTCTCAAGTCGAATTTCACTCAAAATTTCACCTCAACAAATATTCAGGGCAAGTTCTAGACTATTGGCTTAGGATTTGGACTCAAAATTCAATTTCTCACCACACACACTCAAAAATTGCTAAAGACATGGAGTCGAGGGCCCACAACAACCTTAGACATGATTGAGCACATAATAGTCCCGAAAGACCACATGATGTTTGTTTGGTCAACACAAGAGTCTCAAGGTCACTACTTTCACCATCTTAAACACAACCACTTGTCTTTGACCATGGGATCAAAGGAAAATGTGTTAGGACCAAGTGAAGCTATGCTTGAGGTACCCTTAACTATAAATGACTAGATACAACAGAAAAATCAAAAACGGATTCAAACCCTTTAAAAGGTTGTCACGCCATCTATCATTGAGAAGAGCCACCCGGTTCACACAATACTCCAGCCTTGGAAAGAACCGTGGCATTAAGAAAACCAAGGGCTTACTGAAAGCACCAAAAACAAACCAAAAAGGATGTGAGCCTATCCACTAAGCTAAACATGAAAAAATTGTACAAAAAAAGAAAATAGAATGAATATTTACAATAGGGGATTAGAATATACAACAGGGGAATGAATATATAAAAAATATAACTTTATATACAGACAAAAAAGAATATAAAAAATATGATAAGAGTAACTAAATGTAAAGTTAGATATACAGACCAAATAGAAAATCAACAGAAACATAAAATAAGTCAACTAATATATACAATCATCCGGATAAAAAGTAGGGCGCACCCCCACAAATAAAAGCTAGCATTGTCCCCAATGCCAACTAAACAAATAAGTACCAAAAAAGTAATGAAAGGATAAGAAGACTCCCTAAGTTGTGTCCGTCTGCATGGGATCATCAGTGGTCCCCGGGTCCTCTGTATGCACGGGAACCTCAGACTGGTTACCGATATACTGTTGCTCTACTGCTGGGACCTGGGACTAGACCTAGACCATCTGTGGATCTGGTACATCTTGTGGCTGACTGGAGGAAGCCTCTGGTAGGTCCACTAACTGGATGATCGCATCATCTGCACTAGGGATCTTCCTCCACTTCTTTGGAGGCCTCTGCACCAACTATATATTAGGGGTTACTACTGGAACTACTGCTGGAGCTGGATCCACAAATAATAGGTCTAAAGGCAGATGGTCTGCCTTCAGTCTATCCACATCTGCTCTCAACTCCTTTACGGACTCCCTGGAGTCCCGTGTCTTGCGCAGATTCTTGTGCTCTTTGGAAAGCTCTTTTAGAGCCTTGCCATGTGAAGCAACTTCCTTTACCAACTTGGCCTGGGTGCTGAGGTTCTTTGCCTGGTTGTCAAGTAGATGCTTCAAAGAATCCGCTATAGACTGCAGAACCTGAGCTGGCGGAGGAGCCGACTGAGCTGCAATGGTTGAGGTCAAGGTGGACAACTTGGATAACGTAGTGTACATCCAGGTCTTTAGGCTCTGAAGTGTCTGGCTAAGTTGGTGGGCTGTGATAGGATGGGCCCGGGAAGAAGGAATCTCCAGGCCAGCTGAAGTGGAAGGACCAGGATGCCAGTCTGCAATAGTGGAAGGTCCGGGAGGCATGTCGGTGGTAGTGGCAGTAGGCTCAGTGGAAGGCTTTACCGCAATCGGCTCCTCAGAATGGCTAGTTTGGGTAGAGGTAGGTGGCTTGTAATTTTTGTCCTTGGGGTTGTCTGGCCCCCTCAAGCTATACCATGAATATGGTGCAACTGGCTTGGCTTTGACATCATACCGCTTCTTCTCCATCTCCAATTCCTGAAAGTACATAGAGAGAATGTTGGGGAAAGGGTTGCTCCGGCTAGCCTCCGTACTCACAAGAGAGATGATGCGTAACATCACATTCCCCATATTGATAGGTTATTCCTCCATGATTGATGCAACCAGCACAACCTAACGGATAGAAAGAGTCTGGTCATGTATTGTAGGGTCCAATCTGCTGCAAATAAAGGTCTTCCAACCCTTAGATTCAAAGTTCAGGGTCCCCCACAATATTTTTTCCCCTACAGTCAATAACTCAGGAACTGTACCTAGGATCGCCAAGTACTGGGATAACCATGGACGGAACCCCTCACCCATCTCCAATTGTGCCAGATATAGGGTCTCATCCTCTTCATTGAAGCCCAAATATTCATTCAAGGACTGCTTGTCGAACAACAACTTTTTATTCTTAACCTTGGTCACCTTGGACCCTTTGACGATGTGGACCATATTACAATAGAATTCCTGGACCATATGCTCATTTGCATCAACACATTTCTCCAAAAATATCTCCCAGCCCGATCTCGTTCAAAATTGTCTCAGCACATCAGGGTTGTGGGGTAGCAAGTCTTTGATAACAAATCTCCTCTCCGGTATTAGATGCCTCACCGGCCACCCCTCACTAAACTTATGGTTAGCCACTTGGATCACAAATCTATCCTCCCACACTACAGCCTTCCTAGTTCGGTCAATTCCCCCCACCTGAGGTTCACCACCCTCATCTTCGCCTGCACTCTCCCCAAATAATGAAGCTGTGGGGGAGGTGGACTCCTCTCCACTACCGGCTGCGGACTCTTCAAATGAATCCGAAACAACATTCACCAGCCTCTTTGTGGTGGGTGATGCTGGAGGGGTATCAGTCCGTTGGAATCTGGAGACGAAATGAATTGGGATGTAGTCAGAGGAGATATCCTGAGATCGCATGTACTCACTCCACGAGGAATGGGAAGAAGCTCTATCTGTAGCTTTAATCAACTTTCGGGTCTTTTTGATGTTTTCCCGGACTTGGGGAGTGAGTTTTACCACTCTTTTTCCTTTTCTTCCCTGGCAGGAATCACCTCTGTCGGGGTGTTTGGAGCCCTTGCCTCGTTGTTTGACCATTATCTGCAAGCATACATATCCAACATGGTTAGTATAAGCACAGGCGGTGAAACAGGCATTGAATTTGAATAGCAGACAGCAGAAGAAGAGATTGCAGAATCAGATGCAAACATAGTACCGCGGCCCACATAAAAGGGAGTGCGGCCGCACAGGGGGCACTGCGAACCGCGCAAAAGCGACCACGGTCCATGTTGGGTTAGTGGCCCAAAAAGCATCTCTCAGAATCTCCCCACCGAGGTCCGCACAAAATTCGATCGCGGCCGCGGTAGGCAAGTGCCGGCCGCGAAAAGTGCAATGCGGCCGCGGTAGGCAAGTGCCGGCCGCGAAAAGTGCAATGCGGCCGCACTGGGCATAGGTTCACTTTCAGTCAGCTGGGCACTGCGGACAGCGCAAAGGCGACCGCGGGCCGCGGAGAGTATTTTGTACAGGCACTCAGTTAGGGTTTAATGTTTTTTGCTATTTTTTTCACCTAACTTGTCCCTACTCATTTGCCCAACCAATATTAATGCTCAACACCCAAACCCAGCATTTACATTATCCTAAGCTAATTAATAAATGAAAAAGAAGAATCTACGAGAAGAAAAAGACGCTAAAACTACTGAGCAAGAAAATAAAATGAAAACATAAGATTAATCAATGAAAAATGCATGAAATGTTACCTGATTGGGAAGATTGTATGCAATTAAGCAATGTAAGTAAGAATTACGGGCCAATACTAGTGTGAACAGTACTTTTAAGGGTCTGAGTGTTCAAAGTTCGAAAAGGGTACAGGGTGACCCTTGTGGCCTATTTATAGAAAAGTAATGGGACCTATCCTTACCTACCAGTGCGGCCTCACAAAATGGACCGTGAACCGCGCTGGGTTTTGTTTCATGGAAGCTTGAGAAGGGAACCTCCCCGGACCATACAAAAGCAGACTGCGGCCGTGAAGGTCCACCGCAGACCACATTAAATGGAATGCAGTTGCGGCGGCAAACTTCAGAGAGCATCACTTTTGACCATCACCAGCGCGGACCACACAAAGTGCAATGCGGCTGCACTGGTAAACTTCAGAGACTGTTCAACTTATTTCAAAATATTTTTCACTGTATCAACTCAATCCATGCAACATCTCACAATCAGTTAGCTCAAAAATCAAACCAACACTACCCAGAAAATCACAGAAAAACAAAAAGAAAAAAAGACATGGGTTGCCTCCCAAGTAGCGCCTGATTTAAAGTTGCGACACGATGCATGATACCAACACATCACTTTAAATGAAGTAGTGCCACCACGTGGCTGCCACCAAATTTTCCAAGATAATGCTTGACAAGATGCACATTGACTCTTAAAACTTCACCATTTATGTTCTTTAGATCAAGAGCACCAAATGGGGTCACAAATACAACTTCAAATGGCCCACTCCACTTTGATTTGAGCTTTCCCGGAAATAGACATAACCGAGAGTTGAACAAAAGAACCATATAACCAACCTTGAACTCCTTTACCCGAGCATATTTGTCGTGAAGGTATTTCATCTTGTCCTTGTACAAGAACGAGCTGTAGTAGGCATGAAATCTAAACTCAAAAAGCTCATTGAGTTTCTCAACACAGAGATTGGCCGCAACATCCCATTCCAAGTTCAACTTCCTCAAGGCGCACATAGCCTTGTGCTCTAATTCGACTAGAGGATGGCAAGCTTTCCTAAACACCAACTGGTTCGAGGACATTGGAGTCTTGTAAGCTATCAGATATGCCCATAGAGCATCATCCAACTTTTTCGACCAATCGGTCTTATTAGCACTGACCGTCTTGGACAAGATACTCTTTATTTTTTGGTTGGAGACTTCCACTTGACCACTATCTTGACGATGATAGGGGGTGGAGACTTTGTGATTGACCCATATTTGGCAAGCAACGAATCAAAAGCCTTGTCGCAAAAATAAGACCCCCATCACTAATGATAGCACGAGGGGTGCCAAACCTTATGAAGATACTCATTTTAAGAAATGCCACGACACTCCTAGATTTATTATTGGGCAAGGCCACAGCCTCAACCCACTTTGACACACAATAAACCGCTACAAGGATGTAGGTGTTCCCACACGAGCTAACAAAAGGGCCCATAAAATCGATACCCCAAACATCAAAGATATCAACCTCAAGAATTGTGTTTAGATGCATATCATCTTTCTTTGAAATCCCACAGGTTCTTTGTCATTCATCATATATCTTGACAAAATCATCCACATCTTTGAACAAGGTTGGACAATAGAAACCACAACTAAGCACCTTAGAAGCCGTCCTCACCCCCGCCATGATGGCCATCATATGGAGAGGAGTGACAAGCCTCCAAAATACTCAATTGTTCTTCTTTCGGGGCACATAGATGAATCACACCATCCGATCAAATCTTGAACAAATGTGGCTCTTCCCAATAAAAATTAAAGCTATCCCGCTTGAGCTTCTTCCTTTGGTTAGAAAAGAGCTCATACGAGATTATTCGGGTCACAAGATGTGAAGACCCGATCCGTCGTCTCATGTGTACCGCTCTGTTTCTCCCATTTTCTACTTCTTTATGCTTCATTATCAGTGTCTTGTGTGATCGAGTTGGCTTGGATTGATTTTAGAAGGAAATGAAACATTAAGTCTCTTAAAGGATTGCGTAGTTCGGAAAACTCAACTGGATGTTGACTTATGAGTTAGATGGCTCGGATATGGATTCTGATGATTCGGTTAGCTTTCGAGGATGATTTATGACTTAGGAGTGTGATCGGAAGTGATTTTGGAGGTCCGATGTAGAATTAGGCTTGAATTAGCAAAGTTAGTAATTTGGCGAATTCTAGTTGATGGGTGAGATTTTGTTATGAGGGTCGGAATGGAATTCCGAGCGTTGATGTATCTTTGTTAAGTGATTTGGGATGTGTGTGTAAAATTTCAGCTCATTCGAAGGTGATTTGGTTGGGTTTTTGATCGAATGCGTGTTTCGGATGTTTTAGAAGAACTTAGGCTTAAATTAGGTGTAATTTGTTGGTTTTGGTGTTGATTGAGGTGTTTTAATGATTGGAACAATTTTTAATGATATTATAAGAGGTTTTGGTGCTTTTGGTTGAGGTCTCGGGGGCCTCAGGGTGATTCCGGATGGCTAACGGAATGTTTTGGACTTGGAAGATTTTGATTTGGCTGCTCATTCTGGTATTTCCGCTTCTACAGAAATGGGACCGCAGAAGCAGCATCACAGGTGCGAAGAGAAGAACGCAGAAGCGGTTTTGGTTGGTGCAGCAGGCTCCGAAGATGCGGTGGTTTTTCAGCAGAAGCGGAACCGCATCTGCGGGCAAAGGACCGCAGAAGCGGATGTTTTGGATGTTAGTGGAAGCCACAGAAGCGGCACGTGTTCCGCAGAAGTGGGATCGTGGAAGAGGAATATTTTCCGCAGAAGTGAAAGGTGCTGTGCAGAAGGTTATAACTTTATTTCATCCGCAATTTTGGGTCATTTTTCACCCATGGCTGCTCGTTTTTGGAGATTTTGGAGGAAATGAATGATGGATTCAAGAGGAATCGACTTGAGGTAAGAATCTTGGTTTTGAAACTTGATTTAATTGTGGAATTAACCTAGAAATTCATGGGAATTAAGCCTAAAATTGAAGAACTAGGTCTTAGAAATTTGAGATTTTTAAATTGGGAGTTGATAGGCCATTTGAGCTCGGATTTGGTAGTTCTTTATATGTATGAACTCGTGGGAAGATATGGATTCTATTGATGTGAAAATTTCTGAGTTTCGAGAAGTGGACCCATGGCTCGGGTTGGTAATTTCGGGATTTTGTGCCTGTTATTGTTTGTTTTTGCTTGGGCTTTGTTCCCTTAGAATATTGTGATGTATTCGCTTTGTTTTTGGATAGATTCGATGCGTGTGGAGGTCGAATTGAGGGGCAAAGGCATCACGAGCTAGAGATTTTGCCGGTTCGAGGTGAGTAATGATTGTAAATGATATCGTGAGGGTTTGAAACCCCGAATTTGCACACCGTAATGCAATATTGAGGTGACTTGCACGTCGGGTAGCGAGTGTGAGGTAGAGCACCATTGGGGATTGTGACTTGGTCCATCCCGATTGATGAATTCACTGCGTACTTGACTGAAGTTTACTTGTTATCATCATAAGTTGGGCTGATTGCCATATTTGGGCTTCGTGCCAATTATTTGAACCGCTTCGGGGATGTTTGTGGATATTTCCTCACTGTTTTAATTTTATACTTGAACTCAGTCATGTGTTTTCTACTATTTTAAAAACTCAACCAAGTTTAGTTTGCTTTAACATTTGAAATGATATTTCCAATACTATTTTGGGCTGAGCATCATGTTTTACTGTTGCCCTAGTGGCTTATGTGATTTTGACTGAGTAAGGCCGGCCGAGGGCCTGTATTGTGAGGATACTTTTGGATCCGACTGCATGCCGCAGCAGTGAGATACTGGTTTGATATGAAGCTGAGGGCCTAAATTTGATGCCACGAGATGGCTTGATATTTTGCTTAGGTCGTAATGGGCCCCTCCCGAAGTCTGCACATCCCTAGTGAGCGTTGTTAATGATAAACGGATTGGGCTGCACGCTGCAGCGATAAGTGGATCGGGCTGCACGCCATAGCGGTACCGGTACTGTTTGATGTGTTTGCCTTATCTTATTTGTCTGCTATTATCTGTTCTTTTATGCTACTTCTTTCAATATTTACCTGATATTTTGGCATTCTCTGACAAATGAGTGTTGTGCTCGAGGGGTGGAATTTTGTGCTTATCTTCACTATTTGTTTTTGCATTCATTTGCGTTACCGCTGAAGAAGTCATTTTCAAAAGAGATTATTTTTAAACTGAGCTAAGATATTTCTAAAGATTTCACAGTTTCACTATTTTTCTCAAGGGTTTTACACTACTTCTACATAGCATGATGATATGTCATACGTGATTTCTTACCGCTTAGTTGTTATTTACCTTTATTACTCACTGAGTTGGAGTACTCACTTTACTACCTGCACCCCGTGTGCAGATGGAGGTATTTATTCACCCGATAGCGGGTTTGGCTGATCGGAGTCAGAGATATAGGAGTTTAACGAGGTGACTGCCAGCGTTCGCAGCATTATTCTTCTCCCTTTGTTCATTATTCTTGATTAGCGTACTTTTAGACCTTGCGATTGTACTTACATTCTAATAGATGCTCGTGACATGTGACACTCTGATTAGGGCTGTGTTGGGTTGTACTTCCGCTAATTAATATTATTAAGTCATATTTTAGCTGTTTATTCATGTTTAAATTATTTTTGGAAAGACGAGTTGGGTTAGTTGGTTGACCTCGTCTTCACGAGAGGCGCCATCACGACCAGTGCGGGGTTCGGGTCCTGACAAGTTAGTATTAGAGCCTAGGTTACTAGGTCTCATAAGTTTTGAGCAGGTTTAGTAGAGTCTCGTGGATCTATACAGAGACGTCTGTATTTATCCTCGAGAGGCTGCAGAACCTTTAAGAAAACTTTATATTATTGGAATTCTTATCGTGCATCCTTGATTCAGCTTGAAATGTAACTCTTGAAATTCCTTCCACGTGTTCGCATGCGCATATGAGCGCTCAGTATTAAATGTTACTTGATGGCTTGTGATTCCCCGTTCGAGGGGCGAGATGTAATCTTTGTGAGTTTGATGTTGGGCCAGTCTGGAGGACTTGAGGCCGAATCTTTGCCTATGGCTGGAGCACCGAGGTGTTGATTGTGTGAGCGAGTGTTTTGAACTTATATGTTTGGTATTGTCCCTGTTAGTGGGAGTGACGGCTGGTTAGCTACGTGATGAGTATGTTAGTACTGCGGGATGATAGATGAACTATTATGTATATGATTTCCATTGTGATTAGATGTGTAGGTACAAGCTATGGGCTCGTGAAGAGTCTTTTCGTGTATCCTAGTTGGGGGTGAAGTAAATTTTATATTGCGGTATGAGTTCAGACTCATGAACACTAAGTGGCTATGTAATTTGTATGGCGGTGGAAGGTATATGGAAATGTTATATTGAGGCAAAGCAGGTGGGTTATCTCCCGCAGAGTGTGCTGAAGTGGTGTGATCCTTATGTGTATGTTAGAAGATATCATGTGTAATTGAAGGGTACGTGTTGAAATTTGAAATTCTGGGTCGCTTAAGATAGTGGGCTTGACTGTTGTAGGGATGAATGTGAGATTTGTATAAGATTTACAGTACTAGATGATCTGTGTTTTCACAAACTTATAAATGATTTGCGTTTAATCTTACTACGGTATTGTGGCATCAATAGAGTAAAAGTGTTATGAGTTATTGAGCGTATCTTGATCTATGGCTTTGAGCCAAGAGGGGGAGTCTACTGTGAGCAGTTGATTGCACAGTTAGGTGCTAGGTTGGTTCCAATTTGGGGCATACGAGTGAATTAGCTATGACTAGAGTAAAGGAAAGTTTTGACAAAGGTTATATATGCTTCACACGGTATGAGAATCACGGAATGTCTAAAGTATTGTTGGTAAAGAATGCACGGCGTATAGAGCAGGAAGTTGCTTAGTTGTACTGGGATAAGGATTTCATTTTATGGTATCGGAGTGCTAATGACGCACGGGTGGTTCTGTTTGTTAGGTCATGTAAGTTGCAGTTTGAATAACAGTGAATGACTTTTGAGAATGGTTCTACTGTGTTCAAGACTATACATGGAACAATCGGGTATCTTAAGGTTGTGTAAGTGGTTAGAGACTGTGTTTTCATTGGAAGAGGTCAAGACTTGTGGAATTTTTATGTTTATTATGGGATTCTATGTATCAATATCAGGAAAGTAAAGGTAACAGGTTTAGATTCGCAGGAAGTTCTTCATAGTAAAGTATTCAGGAATGTGGTATTTCTGGGAATACTTGAGAGAGTAGTCAGCAACTTATGGGTCTTAAATAGTGTGGTCTTGTGCTTGGGTCTCGTGTAGCGAGCCTAGGTTGAGCCATTGTGGTGCTACAGCAAGAGGGAGCATCAAGTTGAAAATGAATCAGAAGGAAATTTAGACAGATGGAGTAGCTTGATAGTAGACCGAATCGGTATGGTCAGTATATGATCAATTCTTTGTATGTGTTCGAGGTAATGGGTTCTTACAGGTATTTTGCAGAAATACTCATGGTTTTTGATGGTTTGCTTAGCTTGGTCTAGTTAGAAGGATTCAGTCCTGGCAGTTTAAATTGTGCAAACGGAATTGGGAAAGTTGTGGTTGATTTCTACCACGGTTGGAGAGGCACATTTTCTACGAATATGAGATGCATGGGATGTGTAATGATTTCTCATCTAGATGGGATCAATGGAAGTTCTTGACTAGTTGAGTGTGTAGATGCCTGTGGCTCGGAAGAAAGATAAAAGTTTTTCTGTTATCCTTGAATGGTATGGTATATGCGGCATGTTATGGAGGATCGAGATTTGCGGATATGAGGTTCCAGTTCAGTTCTGAAGAGAAGTTCATAACACTCTTAGGTAGCAGGTAGCCTCAGATGATTAAGGAAATGGTATTGTTATTTGGAAGTGATTTGACGGGAGTATAGGTTTCAGAAAAGAAAAAAAAGGTAGTGTGATTAAATTGATGATACTTCGGTAGTATTACGGCACTCTCTGGTTGGAGCGACTGGTGGCATTCGGGTTTGCTTGGTGGAATAGGGAAATTTCAGAGTATCTATCGTGGAATGATTTGGTATTAAAGGTGTGCATGAGTTCAGACAGTGAAATTGGGATCGGATATGATGATTCATGTTCCGTGTGGATGTGGAGATAGAAGTTCTCATATATAGGCTATGATGTGGCTGTAGATCGTGTGTGTCTGCACTGTTTAGCAACTACCGGGGATTTGGAGGCCCGAGTGGATCTTTCTTTGCTTGGCATGTTAGATTTTGGATATGATATTGGGGTGTAGACTGGTTGTCTCAGTGTGGGGTTATTCTGGACTATTGCACTATGAGCTGTGCCGGAACGCCACGGGTTGAGTGGCGAGGTACGTCGGATTATGTTCAAGCAGAGTGGTTTGTATTTCAAGGACCAACGGACGGTTGGAAATGACTACCTTTCTTAATTGGGCCTTCATGATGGATGTTAGTGCAGAGGTTTTTACCACTGATTCAGTTCTGATATTGAGGGACTCTCAGATATGTTTCTTGTGGCCGCGCATATCGTCGGGCGAGGTTGTGGAGTTCAGTATTGATTTGGTTTCGGGCACCGTATCGTATGGCTCCAACAGAAGTTATAGTAGTGGAAGGAGAAGCTTTAGGCCTCCTTGGTAATGAGTTCGTTGGAAGGCCAATGTGGATGTGTGTTCTAGCTTGAGCCGGCTTGGTTGGCCCCGAATTGTATTGTTGAGGGGTAGGTTGATTTGATTGTTATTGAGCTTGCTAGTAACCTGGGAGACCAGTGATTTTCCTTTTTGTGTTGCGAGATGTTATGATTTGTTGGTTATGGGCACATATGGTGCGGTTCCATTGGGGTCTCATAGTGAAAGTCGAGTTGAAGGAGTAGTTGGGAGTTGCTTGGTGAATGACGTACCGGTTATGTTCTATCGGGTTTGTGTGGTGTATGTTATTTGTTTTACCGTGGGTGTAATTATTTGCTTGGGTTCCAGACATCAATTGAGCATGGTTGTGGATTTTGAGCATAGTGACTTGAGGTGTTTCATGTGGAGCAGTATTTGGATAGGATCATGCGTGGAAATATAACCTTGCGGGTCAAATTTGTATGTTCTATTTCTATGATGTGAGACGGGTTCTCAGCCGTGTGATGTGATGATATTGGTGAGCTTGCGGTACGGCTCTTTCGTTTGAGTCAGTTTCATGATGTGAGTATGTTCGGATTGCTGCTTATTGGTGCGCGGACTGCGCAAGTTTTGGCCTTAGCCTATCTTGGTGTGTCATGTCACCAGAGTAATAGTGTTGGAGTAGATGGGATCGTTGGGGCCTATAATGAATACAAACAGATTTGATTTCAGCATGTTTGATGGGTAAATATCGAGGTTCGGTTCAAAAATTAGCTATGGTCCTTGCCAAAGGAGAAGTAACCTTATGGATGACTAATCTGAGAGATTGTTATGATTTACTGCGTGTTTCATTATCATTGGCAGTATGTTGGAGTGTTGGAATGAGACCTTAGTTTATAAGAGGTTTTACCGGTATTCGGGTGTTGTCTGCAGCTGCTGTTAATGGAAGTTATCGCTACATGTGTTTGAGTTACGTGGTATATCGAATAATTGCACTTGAGGTTGCAGACATGCGTTACTACAGCTAGTTTGGGTCTATTCAAAGTATAGGTATGAGGTTTTGGTCGTATTGATGGTTTCAGAAGTGAAAAATGTGGTTCTATGGTTTATGGGATAAATTGGATTGTGTAATTTTAGTTAAAAGGTGTTTTCGGACCTATAGGAAATAGGGTGACGTGGGATCACACTCGGGTATATGCGTGGTAAAGTTATTCAACTATTGGTTGGCTTCTAGAACAACTTTGAGTACGCTCGAGGACGAGAGTTTGTTTAAGTTGGGAGGATGTGATGACACGACCCGTCGTCTTATGAGTACCGCTCTGTTTCCCCCATTTTTTGCTTCTTTATGCTTCATTATCAGTGTCTTGTGTGATCGAGTTGGCTTGGATTGATTTTAGAAGGAAATGAGACACTTTGTCTCTTAAAGGAAGGCTTAGTTTGGAAAAGTGACCTGGATGTTGACTTATGTGTTAGAGGGCTCGGATATGGATTTCGATGATTCGGTTAGCTTCGGGGGATGATATGTGACTAAGGAGTGTGATCGGAAGTGATTTTGGAAGTCGGGTGTAGAATTAGTCTTGAATTGGCGATGTTAGTAATTTGGCGAATTCCGGTTGATGAGTAAGATTTTGATCCGAGGGTCGGAATGGAATTCCGAGACTTGTTGTAGCTTTGCTAAGCGATTTGGGATGTGTGTGTAAAATTTCAGGTCATTCGAAGGTGATTTGGTTGAGTTTTTGATCGAATGCGTGTTTCAGAAGTTTTAGAATAACTTAGGCTTGAATTCGGTGTAATTTGATGGTTTTGGTGTTGATTGAGGTGTTTTAGTGATTGGAACAAGTTTGAATGATGTTATAAGAGGTGTTGGTTCTTTTGGTTGAAGTCCCGGGGGCCTCGGGGTAATTCCGGATAGCTAACGGAGAGTTTTGGACTTAGGAGATTTTGATTTGGCTGCTGCTTCTGGCATTTCCGCATTCTGCAGAAATGGGACCGCAGAAGCAGCAACGCAGGTGCGAAGAGAAGAACATAGAAGCAGTTTTGGTTGGTGCAGCAAGCTCTGGAGATGCGGTGTTTTTTCGCAGAAGCGGAACCGCATCTGCGAGTGAAAGACCGCAAAAGCGGAAGTTTTGGACGTTAGTGGAAGCCGCAGAAGCGGAACGTGGTTCGCAAAAGCAGGACTGCGGAAGCGGAAAATTTTCCGCAGAAGCGAAATGTGCTGGTCAGAAGGTTATAACTTCATTTCATCCGCGATTTTGGGTTATTTTTCACCCATGGCTGCTCGTTTTTGGTGATTTTTTTAGGATATGAAAGAGGGATTCAAGAGGAATCGACTTGAGGTAAGAATGTTGGTCTTGAAACTTGATTAAATTGTGGAATTAACCTAGAAATTCATGGGAATTAAGCCTAAAATTGAAGAACTAGGGCTTGGAAATTGGAGATTTTTAAATTGGGATTTGATAGGCCATTTGATCTCGGATTTAGGAGTTCTTGATATGTATGAACTCGTGGGAAGATAGGGAATCTATCGATGTGAAAATTTCTGAGTTTCGAGAAGTCGACCCATGGCTCGGGTTTTGGTAATTTTTGGATTTTGTGCCCGTTATTGTTCGTTTTCGCTTGGGCTTTGTTCCCTTAGCATATTGTGATGTATTCACTTTGTTTTTGGATAGATTCGATGCGCGTGGAGGCCAAATTGAGGGGAAAAGGCACCGCGAGCTAGAGATTTTGCCGGTTCGAGGTGAGTAATAATTGTAAATGATATCCTGAGGGTTTGAAACCCCGGATTTGCACATCGTTGTGCTATATTGAGGTGACTTGCACGCTGGGTAGCGAGCATGGGGTAGAGCACTGTTGGGGATTGTAACTTGGTCCGTCCCGATTAATGAATTCACTACGTATTTGACTGAAGTGTACTTGTTATCATCATGAGTTGGGCTGATTGCCATATTTGGGCTTCATGCCAATTATTTGAAGCCCTTCGGGGATGTTTGTGGATATTTCCTAACAGTTTTGATTTTATACTTGAACTCAATCATGTATTTTCTATTATTTTCAAAACTCAGCCAAGTTTATTTTGCTTTAACATTTGAAATGATATTTCCAATAATATTTTTGGGTTGAGCATCATGTTTTACTGTTGCCCTAGTGGCTTATGTGATTTTGACTGAGTAAGGCCGGCCGAGGTCCTGTATTGTGAGGATACTTTTGGATCGGGTTGCATGCCGCAGCAGTGAGATACTGATTTGATATGAACCTAAGGGCCTAAATTTGATTCCACGAGATGGCTTGATATTTCGCTTGGGTCTTAAGGGGCCCCTCCCGAAGTCTGCACATCCCTAGTGAGCGTTGTTGACGATAAACGGATCGGGCTACACGCTGCAGCGATAAGTGGATCGGGCTGCATGCCACAGCGGTACCGGTACTGTTTGATGTGTTTGCCTTATCTTATTTGTCTGCTATTATCTGCTGTTTTGTGCTACTTCTTGCAATATTTACCTGATATTCTGGCATTCTCTGACAACTGAGTGTTGTACCCGAGGGGCAAAATTTTGTGCTTATCTGCACTTTTTGTTTTTGTATTCATTTGCGTTACCGCTGAAGAAGTCATTTTCAAAAGAGGTTTTTTTTTAAACTGAGCTAAGATATTTCTAATGATTTCACAGCTTCACTACTTTTCTTAAGGGTTTTACACTACTTCTATATAGTATGATGATATGTCATACGTGATTTCTTACCGCTCAGTTGTTATTTACCTTTATTACTCACTGAGTTGGGGTACTCACTTTACTCCCTGCACCCCGTGTGCAGATGCATGTATTTATTCACCCGATAGCGGGTTTGGCTTATCGGAGTCAGAGATATAGGAGTTTAACGAGGTGACTGCCAGCGTTCGCAGCATCGTTCTTATCCCTTTGTTCATTATTCTTGATTAGCGTACTTTTAGACCTTGTGATTGTACTAACATTCTAATAGACTCTCATGACTTGTGTCACCCCGATTAGGGCTGTGTTGGGTTGTACTTCCGCTAATTAATATTATTAAGTCATATTTTAGCTGTTTATTCATGTTTAAATAATTTTTGGAAAGACGAGTTAGGTTAGTTGGCTGGCCTCGTCTTCACGAGAGGCGCCATCACGATCAGTGCGGGGTTTGGGTCGTGACACAAGATAATTGGCCACATCGGCAAACCACGACATATCATGCATTGACACCGCAAGGAGTTGTTCGTCGGGAAATGCATCATTGATCTCAAGGCCGTCACAAGGCCTCCCCTCCTCCTCCAAACGGGAAAAGTGGTCATTTGTGGAGTAGGTTGAGTAGGATGCGGCACAGTTTCCACATAGATGAGGCTTTTGTGGTGAGGGTGAAAATGGTCATTTGTGGAGTTCACAGGTTCCGGGATGAGTAGTGGAGTATTGCTAGATGTGTGGTAAGTGTTGCAGTGGTGGTGAAGAGCAGAGTGGTTTTGTGATTTTGGAATGTTTTGTGGATGCGTGGGGTTTTGAGCGTTTGGGAAACTGACATTTGGGGTGGTAAGGGAAATCGATAAGCTTGACAAGTTTCGAACTTGGTCTAGTTCTTCTTGAAATTTCAACAACTTCTGCTCGAGCTGAGAGGCACTTTCCTTGGACACCTGAATACCCTGAGTAACCTCTACCCGTTCAACTGAATTCCCCTTCCTGGTGTTGCTCAAATCTTCAGTTTTTCCTCTGTTCCTATTTCTGATAGGACTAGGAGGAGGAGTAGGTGGAGGGCCCTTGGCATTAGCAAACCCATAGTTTCCCATGGTATACCAGCCAACCCTCTTATTTCCTCTAGTAGGGGTGTCATCTCAATCTTCCCGAAGCGAAACGCAGGCCTATCGCAATCCCAGAACAGGGTGGCAGCTTCAATAATTTTGTTTTTGGGTTGGATTTCTAGAACGGAAGGTAGATTCCCCAAGTATTTTCGAAAAAAGGTCTGATCACTAGAATGAAGATCTTCCCACCAACTTAGTAATTTCGGGTGGATGTTGGTCACCATGCCGAATCTAGGGACTTCGTGCCTCATCTCTGCAAAACAAAAGTGTTAGGCCCTTACCCCCACCATACTCGACTATTTAAATATCAATAATTGGCATAAGCAACATTTAGTTCTCCAAATAATTGCTTAGAACGTGGTAGTGTTCTTTTGGGTTCCAAGGAAATCCAGTGGACTTTGGACAAGGCTATCTTAAAGAGTCATTATGCGGACAGCATAACTGACTCGGCTAGGTTTTGACAATGATGTATGCATAATTAAACAGTGTAAGGTTTCTATGGGGTATTAAATTGGTACCCTTGAGCGGACAACTCAAGATGGAAAGGCACGGAACAGTCGACTATACCATTGATCGACTGGTTTTATCACAAATATGCCTTTAGCGGATTTAGGGGGTGATAATATCGGAAGGACGCAACCACTCATTATAAACGTTGCTACGGTATTTTGTTTGGCACGAGTGGAAGATGATTATGAATATGCTGTCACAATAATTAAACAAGTTGTCATGTATTTGCATGTTCACAAAGTAATAATTATAATAATTACTCATAATTACAACAGTGTTAAAGGAAAGCGGTAAAAGACAGAATTAATGAAAATAAACAAAGAGCCAAGTCAGTTTTCGAGGTAGGAGAGAAAAATAAACACTTAAAGACATTAAAGACATTTAAGGGAGCATAAAATCACAAATAGCATGAAATGATAAAAGCCTTAAAGAAATTCCCTAGCGGAGTTGCCATGTTGTCACGCCCCCTTTTTCTGACGAAATTTGGGAGGACAACTCGTTCCCTTTTGGGAATTGTGTTACAATTGAAGACTCTCCCCTAATGATTAAAGTGCATTAGGACACTAAGAGGGTTTTGATTTAGAGACCAGAGATTTGGGTAAAGGCTATAAATTATCTCGAGGGGAAGGTGTTAGGCATCTCTCAAGATCCACTAGTGTGGTTCCCGGTCATGCTACAATTGTGACTTTAAGTAACAAATAAGCGAACAAAGGTTTCAAATATGAGAGATTGTCACATTATGGCTGCAAATAAATTAAATTTTTGAAGAAACAAACAAATCTGGAAATTTCAGGAAATAGTTTGAAAATTCTGGAAATAAACAAATAAAAGGAAGGGGGTCCTAGGTTTACAAATAATATGGGTCACGTCAACGCAATACCCGGTGTTCACTCCTCGGAAGAGGGGCTTCACGTGGTATTAGCGCACCGGTCATCATATACATATCTACCATTTCCCACCCCATTGAGGTATAAAACGCAGAATGGTTTCGTTACTTATTGCATGATGTACCCGCCCCGATCCGTCCTGAAGGCATTTCAGACCACTAGTCCTAAGGGAAGGGAGATTTGGGCTTTTTTATGGTTTCAAAAGGATAAAATTCTATAGCGTCAAGCAAAACACGTAAAGCAAATATGGGAAAACACATAACAATTAAAAAAGCTCAAACATGCCTCCTCACTTAAAGATAGATTGTTTAGCATGTCTTGCGTGTACTGGTTATGGTCTGAATTAAACTTAACGGAGGAGGCAGACTGGTTTATTACACATTTCAGATAAGAAACCGGAATCAGACCTGCCTGTTGGTTGGAATTTAACAAAGCCTAATTCATTAGCTAATTCACCCTATAGCTTGCCTAAGTGAGACCTATAGGCATGATATCTAATAATACGAGAGAGAGAGATATACTGATTCCAGAAAAGACTTATTAACTGTAGGAACATAAGCTCTGCAGACATTAAGCAATGCTGTTACTGATTTTCAAACTCATAAGCAGGTGGTCGGTTCAGATTAGTCGATTACTCTTATAGGCATGCTTTCTAAGTGTTATTGATTTTAAACATTTTTCTTTAGTCGAAATAAAAGTGCAGAAGTCCTATTGGTATGGTATCTAGAATGTTGTTTGTTATTTAAACCTATAAGTACGTTTGCCTAGAGATAGATGCACATGCAGAATTCAGGAAACTCTACAGACATGTTCTCTACGTGATAGGCAAAAATGCAGAACCTATAGACAGGATGTCTACATGAAATGCAAAACCTGTAGGCATGGTTTCTATATGAAAAAAATGTAGAAATACAAAACTTGTAAACATGATTTCTATATGAAAAATGCAAAAGTGCAGAACTTGTAAACATGATTTCTTTATGAAAAATGCAGAAGTGAGAAGAAATGATTGCAGAAGTAAATACATATGAACATGATATCTACCCTTATGCATACATGAGTGACCCTCCCCTTTTTACAAACATCCCCATAAGTTATTACAAATTATTACAACCCAGAATAAATAAAGAAAAGTAAAAATAAAATTACATCAGAAAGCCTAAAAAAATCCCAAACAAGGAGAGCCTGATTCAGACTTATGTCTGAAGCATGAAGTAGACCAACTCCAAAGATCAAATTCCAAAGCCTTTCTCTTATTTGAGATGTGTCAAAGTTCCCTAAGAGTCTCAAATGGATTTCGGGCAATGCTTACACCCCAAATATGTTGTAGAGTTGAGTTGAGTGCAATGTGGAGGGCCAGCCCTCAAATGTTCAAGTTCAAAGGGAACTCAAGGTCCCAAAACAAGGCTCATAGGAGGGGGGCAGAACATAGAATCTAGGAGAGAGTGCAAGTGCATAGAAGGGATTTTGGGGAAAACCGAGATAGGCTGGTAGTCATACCTAGCAATTAGAAGTGCTGGCACACCCCAACCAGCCTGTTAGTCACATTGTTTGGGAGTTAGGATCCATTAAAGGATCAAGTCCAGACATGAGCAATAATTTGGATGTTGCCATGCTTTGAACTTTGACTCAAAGACATAGAAGGGAATGGGGTATAGGGATTCATAACAACAGCAAATGCAAAGAGAACAACATATTTAATACTAAACATAGACAGCAAACTAAATTAGAACATACTAGTTTCCAGAAAGAAAAGAAACGCAGTAATCTAAGCCAAATTGCAAGAAACTAGTCAGAAGATCTCAGAAGAGAGTAGAGTGTAGAATTGAGAATGTGAAGTGTGATAGTATTGGAATTGAAGGTGTCTAGTAAGTAATGTGTGTAAAAATATTGAACTGAAGGTGTTCCAAAGTGCAGAAGGGTTGTGCCCTTTTATAGTGTAGAAAGTAAGCAAGAAATAGGTAAGAAAATAGTTTGGAAATCAATTACACAAGGTATCCCTTTAATTAAGGGATTCTGCTTTCAAACGGGCGAAACTAATTAAGGAAAGAGACTAATCAAACATTCTGCCAAAACAACATAAGAAGGGTAAATATACAGGGACTTATTTAAGGAAAAAGTCTGATAGCATACGGTTTGTGCAAATAAAGAAAGGAAAGGAAATCAATAGCCACTAAATCGCAAAGTCTGAGTTCTGGTATGAATGAATCCAGTCAGAAAAAGTGAAGAAGGGTTTTTTACTTAAAGAAAATCAATAACAATCAATCGAACATTATTAAAAGGAATCCTGAATCAATCACAATTTAGCAAACCCTTTTGAAGGAAAAATTCCTCATATATAAAGCATACAGACATGTTCAACACGAAGAACTATCATGACATTTAGTGGAGAGTCTAGCATAGAAAAGTTCAGATTTATGAACAAAGGAGTTCATGGTTAGTACATAGACTTAGAATGAGTCTGAGAAAGTCCGGGGGTTATAGAACCCTAGTCCAAACACAAGACCAAACTCGCCAAAAATCCCCAAATCCTAGGGTTTTCACCTCAACTCAGATACAGAAAAGAGAAGACAAATAACTGAAAGAGGCTGAGAGCTCACTTTTAGAGACTTATGAGAAAACAAATAATAGCAAGTTCGAAGCAACAGATTTGTTTGAAACATACTGAGAGTAGAAAAGACATGTTTAAGAAGAAATAAAAAGAAACTTGGGACTTAAACATGTTCAGAAGAGAGTGGAGATAGTATGGCACTTAAGAGAACAGTAGAAAAACATGTTTAAAAGAACTCAAACAATGTCCAGAAGAAGTCAAATAAAGAACTTAAGAACTTAGTAGGAAACACATACAGTAAAAGGACTCAACATACCAGAAAAGTATATCATATAGAAAAACACAACGAGATGAACATATGAGCCTGGTATAGAAGCACAGTAGAACACAAAGCACAGACGAATCATGTATAGCAGAAATAAAGCAGACGAAAACACATGCGTGGTAGAAAAGAAAATATACGAACATAGTATAAACGAATGCATACAAAGAAAAGAAAAGGAAGAGTCAGAAAAACATTTTAAGCTTTTTAGAAACTCTAGATCGGAAAGACGTAATTTAGAAAGAAAAAATTGGGGAAAGCATTTTTAAACCTCAGTAAAGCACAGATATATCATAGATTTAAGAAAACAATCAGCGAAAACCTCGAATGGCTTGGGTTTCAGAGGAACCCTAAAATGAGAAAGGCTTGAAAAAAGTCCGATCCAGAGTCGGATGAGTTAGAACCAGGCTCGAAATGCTTTGAATGTGCCGGAGCACAGCCAGAGAGGCCATGGAACCTTGAATCGGCGAAGATATGAATGGACCTCATCGAGGTTAGACCTCAAACTTTGAACACCCAGCGTTTAGGAGCATAGGGAGGTGAGTATAGGCTATCTATGGCCTAAGAAGCCATGGATTCCGGTGAGTTTGGGGTCGAATACGGTAGGTGACGACTAGGGTTTTGACGACATTCGAGAGAGCTTGAGAGAGGGAGGGTATTTAGATGCGGCTGAGAGATGGAAATAAGGGGATTAGGGTATGGTCAGTGAATTAAAAATGTAAGGAGTAATCATAGTCGTTGATCAAGATGATCAACAGCTTGGATTGAAAGAAAGGGCCAGACGGGTTAATTGGTTAGGTCCGTGGTCGGGTTAGATTAGAATTGGACCGGGCAATTTGGTATTCAGAATTGGGTCAATTAGGAGGCGTCAATTTGGGCTATAATTGAAATAAAAATGGGCCACATTTTAAATAGCCAGTTTTTCCCTTTTTATTTTATGAAAATAATAAAAAAAGATTTTGAGAGCAAATTAAAGTGCTGGATCAGTTAATAATATATAAACATTAATTGAAAATATTAGAACCAATATTAATAATTATATAATGCTATTAAATCTTAAAGTGGGCTAAACTTGCAATTATATACAATTTAGCTTTCAAAATACCAACTAAAATTGTAAAAATATATAAAAATTACCTTAACTATATTTTGGTATACATATGAGAATAAAATAAACTATTAACCAAAATTGATGATTTTGGGAATAATTATTGATTTTTGTACTCCTAAAATAGACACTAAATTGATTTTAAAAATATTTAAAAAATTAGAAAAAAATATGAAAATACTTGGGCATGCTTATATATGCATATATGTTATTTTGAAAGTATTTTGTATCTATGAATAATATATTGAGAAAAATTGGGTATCAACATGCGTGATAGTGTCTTGTATTGTATTAGATCAGTTGGCAGAATTGAGAGGTTTGAAAAAGCTGCACGTTTGGTTCACTGTTATTATAATAAGAAGTTGGAGTATGATTGTCCTACTGGGTGGAACTCAACATATTTAATGTTGAGAACAGCTATAGAATACAAAGAGGTGTTTAACAAGTTGAGTCTAGCTGACACAAATTATAAGTCGTATCCAACTGAAGAGCAATTGAGTAATGCAGATGATGTTTTTGATAAGCTCAAACTTTTTTATCAAATCACTGAACAGTTTTCAGGAACTCAATATCCAATTTCTAGTCAATACTTTACAAAAGTTTGTGAAATTAAGCTAGAATTGGAAGCTTGGGTGAAAGAGCTTAATCCTTTGATTAGCGATTTGACATCTGTGATGTTGTTCAAATTTAAAAAATATTGGGATCATGTGCATATTTTGATGGGAGTAGCTGCAATCTTTGATCCACGGTACAAGATGAGGTTGGTAGAGTTGTTTCTTCCACTAATTTATGGTGAAGAAGCTTTAACTAAAATTCTAGAAGTTCGATCCAATTGTTATGATCTCTTTCAAGATTATAAGAGTAAATTATCTGCTCCACATAATTCATTAGCATCTAGTTCTAGTGAAGTCACTAGCTTTACTCAGGGTGATCGGCTTTCGAGCTTTGATAGATTTGTAGCTTCAGCTGGAGCTACCGTGGAGAAAAGATCAGAGTTGGATATGTACTTAGAAGAAGACCTAATACCTCGAACTCCTTCATTTGAAAATTTGAGTTGGTAGAAGACAAATGGATTGAAATTTCCTACATTGCAAAAAATAGCTCGTGATCTCTTAGCCATTCCCGTGTCTACTGTTTCTTTAGAATCGGCATTTAGTACTAGTGGGAGGTTGATTAGCCTGCATCAGAGTGGACTTCACCCCACTACTTTTGAAGCTTTAATGTGTTCTCGCCCGTGGTTATGGAATGACTTAAATGGTAAGTAATTTTCTCATTATTGTCTTAATAGGTATTCAATTGTTTAATTACTATATTGATACATTGAACTATGCATTTTTCATTTTAGGTTTGACTTCAACGTTTGATCAAGTTTCATGTCCAACGTTGCTTGATGAAGAGGATGAGCTGGATTCATGTGGTTTATCGCAACTATGAGACCCTTGACATGTTTACATCCCTTTTGTTCATCCCAAATTTGTATTTCCACATAGCTACTGTTTAATATTGACTGTTTTTATGGTGTAATTAGTGGTGTCGAGCTTGTATTCTAAAAATTAAGTGGATGCAATAATGGGAGGTGTTAATCCTCTCTATACAAGTAGCTTATTTGGAAGCTGCAACGTTATTCCAGTTTGATGTCCTAATAGAGATGAAAGTAGAAGCTTTTCATTAATTATAGGCTCAGCTACCCATTTACCTCTATCTTCATCACTTGGCCTTATTTTATGACTGATACAGTGCTCGTGCTAGGTTCCGAAATCTTATCGTTAAAATTCCTACTTCAATTTATAGTATCTGTTTTTATTGTTGTAGGTACTGTTTGAATTTAAGTATGGTTTTGGCCTACTTGTAGCTGTTAGATGTTCCTTGTAAAACTCACAACTTAAAATTTAGATGTTTCTGCAGTGGGGTTTTGTTGTTTAATTTTGAATAGGCATTGTATAAACAACATTCAACTAATTTGGATTCTTGTAATTGTTGCAGTGCAACTTATTCCTGGTCCTTCTATGCGTTTTCACGCACCATTGCGCCACGAATCCTCGAATGTATGCAAGTTCTATTAGACCCTATATGTTCGTTCTAGCCTATTCACATTTGTTTCAACCATTTTTTCACAAAACTAACTCCCATTTAAAAGGGAATTTTTCTGACATATGATGTGGATGAAACACAGTAGGAGGGAAAAAACACAGAAAATAAGAGGATGAAGAAGCCAACAATGTTTGCCATAATTTGATAATTTTCTTCAAAGATTAGCGTATATACCAAATTATATTGTTGGAAGTTCAATGGAAGCATATAATCAGATGCGTAATTACACTTTAATCTGTGCTGGAAAAAATTGTTAATGCATGATTATGAAGATGGGATCTGTTCATACAGTATATATAAAAATAATATTACAAATTAGAAAAAAAATACAAGAGAGCCTAAACAGCAGGACGGGACGGGGCAGGGCGGGGCAGGGCTGGGCAGGGAAAATTTGAAAAAATGCTAAATAGGGCAGGGCAGGGCCGGTCAAAATATTAGCAGGTCAAGGCCTGCCCCGCCCCGCCCTAACCTGCCCTGTCCCATTTTATACCCCTATGGGAGGGCATAGAAATGGGACTGACCACCACCTGATCGACCTCCCCCTCTAGGGCGACCCCTAGCTGTCTGACCTCCACCTCAAGCTGAGTGAGCAGGTGGGGAAGCAACTAGTCCTGAAGCTGAAGGTTGACTCCCCTGTTGGGATGACCTTCCCGAAAGACGGGGACAAAACCTCTTAATATGACCCAAGTCTCCATACTCGAATCAATCTCTCCCGGCTAATGGCAGTGGGGACTGAAGGAAACCCCATGCACCGAGATGCCCACTAGAAAAACCAGGCATAGATGAGCCCTGAACTGATGGTGGTTGAGTCAAACTCTGAGCTTGAAGGGCATTGAGAGACGAGTGACCCTGATGTGAACTGTGAAAACCATGGCTAGATGCCCACCACGGTGACCTGAATGGGCTGGCTGAGAATTTCTGAATGAACGGTCTATGCCGCGCTGAAACTGGCCTCCCGAAGAAGACCTTGAAAACTACCAGATCCCCGAGGCCTCTTGGACTCCATCTCCTCTCGCTCCTGGCGATTAACCGACTCAATCTCTGTAGCAATGTCAACCACCTCCTCATATGAAGTTCCAAATACTCTCTCTCTGGCCAGAAAAATCCATAGCTGATAGTTGGGCCATAAACGAACCTCCTGATCCTCTCTCTATCTGTAGGAACTAGCTAGATAGCATGACAAGCCAACTCAGAGAACCTCATCTCATACGGCGTCACGGACATGCCCTCCTGATGTAGCTGCTCAAACTACCTGCGCAGCTCCTCCCTGCGAGAATGCGGTACATACTTCTTTAGGAAAAAAATGGAGAACAAATGCAATAAGTGGAGGTAACTAGTGAAACCATCGGCCTGGTCGTTACACTTAGTGGTGTGGATTTTAGTAAACAATCAAAATCCATCAAAATAAGGTAGCCTTTGAACTATAGTAAAAGTATTTTCACTAATTGTGGAATTAAAAATTGATTTTTGTATCAGGATGGCTGGCTACATCACATTCTTATTGAGGTGTGGCCCATCTCCAAACCTTGCATGTGAACGCAGTTTGCTTCATGAAACAGATAGACTTTATTAAAATCCGTTAAAAAGTACAATTAAATATATGTGATATTATATTGTTCTCTTTGAGCCAAACCTGCATGATTTTACTCAAAACGACTCACACTACTAAGAGATCCCTACAGCTTATATGTAGACTCCCAATCTTTTCAGCTACCAATGTGGGACTTTGTTCACACACCTAACAATCTCCCCCTCGAATTATGTTCCACGAGGCTCACCACAACTATTCACGGGTCTCTCCCTCAAACTAAGTTCCATGTGACCATTGTCACAATCTACGAGTCAATTTTTTAGATTCACTGTTTACCATTCACATTGTTAGAGTATTATGGCAACTGAAGCCCGCAACAAGCTTCTTCTTGTGTGCGCATCGTCCCACTTTGCCATATCCACACTCGTCCTGTCGAACTTGGACTTTGATACCAGTTGTTGGGCTAAATCAGCCCAAATACACTCTTAACATGGTGTGATATTGTCCGCTTTGGGCTAAACCAGCACGTTTTTCCTCAAAAGAAACTTACACCATTAAGAGATCCCTACACCTAATAGAAAAAATTTGTTAAATAAGACATTTCAAGTGTTGTGTAACTATTTGGGATACTCTTTTTGATTAACAAAATGCTGACTACTTAAGAATGATTAGGGGTGGTCTAGATCAAATTAGAAATAAAAAAGCTTGGGGTAAAATTTAAAATACTAAAAAGTAAAAAAAAAAACCATCTTCTGATCTAACTTTTCCAACTTTTCTCTTTCTTCCCTTTTCAAAACCTGAAACGATTTTCCCCAAACTTTTCCAATTTCTCTCAAATCCAATCTCCAAAATCAATAGTACTATAGGGCTCCATAACTCAGTTCCATTCCATTCAAATTTGCTTTGAAGTCGAGATTCCATCATCATGTTACGCTTTATTTTTTCTTTTTTCTACCATATTCCTAAACTTGTTACTTCAACCTTTAATTGATTTTTTGGAGTGTTTTTATATCTTCTTCTTGTTGTGTAATTTTCGTGTCTAAATTCTAGAGTAGTTGTATAGTTGATATTCTGACAAAAAAATTGGATTTTTATGTTGCTTAATTGTAGACGTTGAAGTGGTTGTTGCACATGCCTATAAAATTAATTGTTGTGATGTTGAAACGGCTATATTGCTCTATTTTGGGTTTGTGGAACACTTTTTTGCACAAATGCTTTAAACATGTCAGTTGAATATTTGAAACATCTTAAGATATTGTTAAATTTTCATGTTATTATTATTGTTGTTCTATATTGCGAAGTTATTGGAATGTTGATCTGGGTTTGGTTAATAATATTTTGAGCTGAATGTTTGAAATATCTTACTTAGATATTTGAAGCTTCATATAAGGTGTTAGAAACATTTGTAAGGATGTTTAACAATCAATGAAATGTATCACCAAGAATACCTGATTATCATAATGAGATGGTTGAGTATTTAAGTAATTAAGAAATTATTGATAGATACGTATATATAAAGAAGTTTAGAGAACTATAATATGAACATTGCTAGCGTGCTTTCAAACTCCATCTAACTAGCTAGAAACTTAAATTACTATATTTGCTTAGCAATAGTAGGTGGCAGAAAACTGCTTTTGCATCTTAAGCTCAATCTTGTATGACCAACTTTCAGGTAATTCAATGCAGTAAGATATTTCAAACATCTATTAAGATGTTTCAAACGGATGTTTGAAACATATCACTGAGATATTTCAGTCATCTTGTTGAGATGTTTGAAACGTCTTATATGAGGCTTCAAACGTCTCACTGAAATGTTTCACCAATGAATAATTGAACTGTTATAGTTTTATTTTCTTTATGTATTAAAAATAAATTATTTCTTTATTCTATTGATGGTCGTTACTTGTTTGTGTGCAATTAAAATGGCAAAGGGACGTGTGTCAAAGATAGGTGGAAGAAGAGATAAATCCCCTTTCAAAAAATCTAGCGAAAGAATTACGACATCTCAGAAGTATTAGCAGAAAAAATCAATTATGGTTGAAGTGCAAGCGCAACCTCTTCAAGTAGTAGGAGGAGGGAATGCTAGAGAAGAAGAAAAACAGGGAAAAAAATGGGAAATTGAGAAAGAGAATAAACAGGAAACAAGGAATGTACTAGGAGGGAATGCTAGAGAAGTGGAAACAAAGAATGAAAAAGAATAGAAAAAAGAGAAAGAATCCGAAGAGTAACTGAAAAGGAAGAAGAAGAGATGAAATAAGGAAAGTAAGAGAAGAAAAGATAAATGTTGATGCGGAAAAAACAAAAAAGGAGACAATAATTGATGAAGGAGAAGAGGAGACAGATATTGATTGTGACGACCCGACCGGTCGTCTCATGAGTTACCACTCTGTTTCCCCTATTTTTGCTTCTTTATGCTTCGTTATCGGTGTTTTATGTGGTCGGGCTGATTGGATTGTTTCGAAGTGGATTTGATAAATAAATGAGACACTTAGTCTTTTTTAAGGTTTAACTTGCAAAAGTCAACCAGATGTTGACTTATGTATTAGAGGGCTCGGATGTGAGTTTGATGATTCGGTTAGCTTCGGGAGATGATTTATGACTTAGGAGTGTGATCGGAATTGGTTTTGGAGGTTCGATGTACAATTAGGCTTGAATTGGCGAAGTTAGTATTTTGGCGATTTCCGGTTGGTAGATGAGATTTTGATGCGGGGGTCAGAATAGAATTCTGAGAGTTTATGTAGCTTTGTTATGTCATTTTTGATATGTGTGCAAAATTTCAGGTCATTCGTACGTAGTTTGGTTGGGTTTTTGATTGAAAACGTATTTCGGAAGTTTTTAGGAAACTAAGGCTTAAATGCGATGTGAATTGGTGGATTTGGTGTTGTTTGAGGTGTTTTGATGGTTGGAACAAGTTTGAATGAGACTTTAGGAGGTGTTGTGCATTTAGTTGAGGTCCTGGGGGCCTCGGGTGAGTTTCGGATGGTCAATCATACCGCTTTTGAGTTTGGAAAATTGTAGAAAATTGATCTCAGCAGTTGCAGCAATTCATCTCTTCGCGTTCGCATAAGGGTCCGCGTGTTCACCAAAAGTAAGCAGAGGAAGGTGTGAAATTGGCCTTCACATTCGCAAGGCATGCCACGCGTTTGCAAAGGGGAGTGAGCTTGGTGCATCGCGTTCGCGAGGGGTGCTGTTGCGTTCGCATAGAAGGATTTGAGTCAGTGGATTAGAAGTGAAATTGTGCTATGGGTTCGCAGGTGTGCTGTCGCGTTCGTGAATGGTCGCCTAGGTAAAGCATCGCATTTATGAGTTCTATGTCGCGATCGTGTAGAAGGGAAATCTGGTCAAGATAAGTTGTGCATCGCGAACGCGAGAGTTTGACCGCGTTCGTGAAGAAGTTTTCAGAACTGGGCAGAACGCTTATAAGTTATTTCATCCGTGATTTTGAGTCATTTTTCCTCCATAGTCAATCATTTTGAGAGATTTTTAGGGAGATTCAAGAGGGATTCAAGGAGAATCGATTAGAGGTAAGATTTTTGAACCTAACACGTGATTCTATTGTGAAATCTATCTAAAAATTCATGGAAACTTGAACAAAAATGGAAGAACTAGGGCTTGGAATTTTGGATTTTTAATTTGGGATTTGAGGGGTCATTTTGGACTCCGATTTTGGTGTTCTTTATATGCATATACTCGTGGAGTGATAAGGAACCTATTGATATAAAAATTTCTGAGTTTCGAGAAGTGGACCCAAGGCTCGGGTTTTGTTAATTTTGGAATTTTTTATATTTTTCAATTGTTTTCGCTTGGGCTTTGTTCCCTTAGCATATTGTGATGTATTCATTTTGATTTTGGATAGATGCGACGCGCGTGAGAGCTGATTTGAGGGTCAAAGGTGTTGCGAGCTAGAGTTTTAGCCGGCTCGAGGTGAGTATCATTGTAAATGATGTCCTAAGGGTTTGAAAACCCAGATTACACATCATACTTCTATATTGAGGTGAGACACGCGCTTGATGATGAGTGTGGGGTCGATTACTCTTGGGGATTGTGACATGGTCCATCCCGATTGATGGTTTTACCGCATGTTTGACTTAAATTTATTTGTTATCATTATGTTTTGGACTGATAGTTATATTTGGTCTTCGTGCCAACTATTTCAACCCTTCGGGGAATCTTTATCACTATTTCCTCACTATTTTTACTTATTACTTAAGCTCAGTCATACTATTTTCTACTATTTTACAACTCATCCACTATTAATCGATTTTGAGACTTAAATGATATTTTAAATGATGTTTTGGGCACAAAACTACTATTTTTACTAATGCACGAGGGGCTAATCTTATTTCTAGTCTGAGTGTGGTCGAGGGCCAGATATGAGGATACACTGATACTGATATCAGGCCGAGGGCCTAATTTACATGTATGCACCATGAGGTGGCTTGAGTGATATGAGGCCGAGGGCCTAGATTTGATGCCACGAGATAGCTTGATATTGAGCTTCGGCCGTAACAGGCCCCTCTCGGAGTCTGCACACCTCCAGTAGGCGCGGGTACCCTGTTGTGAAATGAGAGAGAGAGCCCGAGAGGCTGGTACTGTTCTATGTATTTACTTTATTTAACTGCCTGCCCCTTAACTGCTTATCTATTGTAGAATTATCTCATTCTGCTTTTTCATTGGTTTATTGCTTTCATATTACCTGTTTAACTATCGTATTATAGATTACCTTGTGTATACGTGATTTCTTATTCTCAGACCTTATTTATGCTTATTACTCACTGGGTCATAGTACTCATATTACTCCCTGCACTGTATGTGCAGATTCAGGCATAGCAAGTCGCGCTCCCGAGTGTTGACTCGTCCTAGCTCAGGCGGATCTTCGAGGAGAATTTAGGTAGCTGCTGGCGTTCGTAGCCTGGAGCTCCTCTCTTTCTATATCTTTACTTTCCCATTCTAGTATTTGAGACTCTATAGTTACATTTAAGAGATTGTTATCTTAGACGCTCGTGACTTGTGACACTTTGTTTTGGACTGTGACGGTATGGTTCTACTATTATTATCTATATTTACACGAATTTATTGCTATTAAATCATGCTTTAAAACTGTTTTATGGTAATTAACTTCTTAAAGAGGTGTGGTGTACTGGACTGGCTAGCCTTGTCTTCACAAGAGGCGCCATCATGACTGGGTTCGGGGTTAGGGTTGTGACAAGTTGGTATCAGAGCCTAGGTTACTAGGTCTCATGAGTTATGAGTGGGTTTAGTAAAGTCTCGCAGATTGTTATGGAGATGTTTGTATTTATCCTCGAGAGGCCGTTCGTTCAGGCCCGCTCAGTCAGCTCGCCCAGAGTATTGTGGGGAATCTTCAGTTCGTGGTTATCATGGGTCTCAGCAGGGCCAACCTTCACTAAGCGCACTCCCAGCTTAGAGTTCATCTCGTTCCCCATCAGCTCAAGGTTTTTCCACGCCTAGTGCATTTGCTAGTCACTCTGATACGAAGGGTTCCCTTTAGTCCCCTTCTTCAGCACCAGGGAGTTGTTTTTAGTGTGGAGAGTTTGGGCATATATAGAGGCAATGTCCTCGCCTGTTGCTAGCTCGTCTCAGGAGAGGGGTCAGCCCTCGACTTCTGCTCCAGTTACTTCACTACCCGCCCAACCTGCTAGGGGTGGAGGTCAGGCAGCCAGGGGTCACCCTAGATGGGGAGGTCGATCAGGCAGCGGCCAGGCCCATTTTTATGCTATGCCAGGAAGATCCGATGCCATTGCCTCTGATGCTGTCATTTCAAGTATTATTTCAGTCTTCCATAGAGATGCCTCTGTATTATTTGATCCATGTTCCACCTTTTCTTATGTGTCTTCGTACTTTGCTCATTATTTGGGGATGCCCCATGAGTTTCTTGCTTTACCTGTTCATGTATTTACCCCGGTGGGTGATACTATTGTTGTAAACCATATGTACCGGTCATGTGTGGTGATTATTGGGGGTCTAGATACCCGAGTTGATCTTTTATTGCTGAGTACGGTGGATTTCGATGTCATTTTGGGCATGGATTGGCTATCTCCGTGTGGTGCTATTCTAGACTGTCATGCTAAGATAGTCACTTTGGCTATGTCGGGTGCGCCACAAATCAAGTGGCAGGGTGTAACTGATTATGTTCCTAGTAGAGTGATCTCTTTCTTGAAAGTCCAGCATATGGTTAGGAAGGGTTGTCTCTCTTATCTTGCCTTCGTGAGGGATGTTGGAGCAGAGGCTCCCAGTATTGATTCTGTCCCAGTTGTGAGGGATTTCTCGGATGTATTTCCTGCAGACCTGCTGGGCATGCCACTGGACGGATATTGATTTCTGTATTGACCTGGTGCCGGTCACTCATCCCATTTCCATTCTGTCATATCGTATGGCACCAGCGGAGTTGAAGGAGTTAAAGGAGCAGCTTCAGGAACTCGTAGATAAGGGTTTAATTCAGCCGAGTGTGTCACCATGGGGTGCGCTGATTCTGTTTGTGAAGAAGAAGGATGGCACTATGAAAATGTGCATCGATTATAGGCAATTGAACAAGGTAACAATTAAGAACAAGTATCCTCTGCCTTGCATTGATGATTTATTCGACCAGCTTCCGGGAGTGAGGGTGTTTTTGCAAGATTGATCTCTGTTTATGTTATCACCAGTTGAAGATCAGGGATTCAGATATTTTCAAGACAGACTTCAGAACCAGATATGGTCTCTATAAGTTCCTGGTTATGTCTTTTGGGTTGACCAATGCCCCAGAAGTATTCATGCATCTGAAACAGCATGTTACAGCCTTATCTTGATTCGTTTGTTATAGTCTTCATTGATGATATTTTGGTATATTCGCGTAGTCAGGAGGATCACGCAGAGCATTTGAGGCTTGTGTTGCAACAATTAAGGGTGGAGAAGCTTTATGCAAAGTTCTCCAAGTGTGAGTTTTGGCTCAGGTCAGTGGCATTCTTAGGACACGTGGTGTCCAATGAGGGGTTTCAAGTTGATCCAAAGAAGATAGAGGCGGTGCAGAGTTGGCCCAGACCATCTTCAGCCACAAAGATTCGTAGTTTTCTTTGTTTGGCAGGCTATTATCGTCGGTTTGCTCAGGGATTCTCATCTATCGCATCGCTCTTGACCAAGTTGACTCAGAAGGGTGCTTCATTTGTATGGTCGGACGAGTGTAAGGAGAGCTTTCAGAAGCTCAAGACAGTTTTGACCACAGCTCTAGTGTTGGTTTTGCCATCAGCTTTAGGGTCATATACCGTGTATTGTGATGCTTCGAGAGTAGGGATTGGTTGTGTGTTGATGCAGGAGGATAGAGTTATTGCTTATGTTTCTCGTCAGCTGAAGCCCCATGAGAAGAACTACCACGTTCATGATTTGGAGTTGGCTGCCATAGGTCATGCATTGATGATTTGGAGGCATTACTTGTATGGCGTATATTGTGAGGTATTCACCGATCATCGTAGTCTTCAGTATTTGTTCAAGCAGAAGGATCTTAATTTAAGGTAGCGGAGATGGTTGGAGTTGCTTAAGGATTATGATATCACCATATTGTATCATCCGGGGAAGGCCAATATGGTGGCCGATGCTTTTAGCCAAAACGCAGTGAGCATGGGGAGTTTGGCATATATTCCAGTTGGGGAGAGACCTCTTGTGGTTGATGTTCAGGCTTTGGCTAATTGGTTCATGAGGTTGGATATTTCTGAGCCCAGTCGGGTATTGGACTGTATGGTATCTCGGTCTTCTTTATATTATTACATCAGAGAGCACCAGTATGATGATCTGCATTTGCTTGTCTTTAGGGCCAGAGTTCAGCATGATGATGCTAGAGGTGTGACCATTGGTGATGATGGAGTGTTGAGGATGCAAGGCCTAATTTGCGTACCCAATGTGGATGAACTTCGGGAGTTGATATTGAAAGAGGCCCATAGCTCGTGGTATTCTATTCATCTAGGTGCCGCAAAGATATATCAGGATCTTAGACAGCATTACTGGCGGCAGTGAATGAAGAAAGATATTGTGGGGTTTGTAGCTCGGTGCCTCAATTGGCAGCAGGCGAAATATGAGCATCAGAGATCGGGTGGCTTGTTTCAACAGATGGTTATTCCCGAATGAAAGTGGGAGAGGATCACTATAGACTTTGTTACTGGACTCCCATTGACTTTGAAGAAGTTTGATGCTATTTGGGTGATTATAGACACGCTGACCAAGTCCGCGCACTTCATTCCTATCTATACTACTTATTATTCAGAGCGGCTGGCAGAGATATATATTTAGGAGATTGTTCGGTTGCATGGTGTCTCAGTTTCCATCATATCAAATCGGGGCACTTAGTTCACTTCCCAGTTTTGGAAGTCTGTTCAGCGAGAGTTGGGTACTCAGGTGCAGTTGAGCATGGCTTTTCACTCTCAGATGGACGGGTAGTCCGAGTTCACCATTCAGATATAGGAGGATATGCTACGCGCCTGTGTTATTGATTTTGGAGGGTAATGGGATTGGTTTCTACCACTTGCGTAGTTTGCCTACAATAATAGCTACCAGTCAAGTATTTAGATGGCTTCATATGAGGCTTTGTATGGGAGGCGGTGTAGATCTCTACTTCGTTGGTTCGAGCCCAGTGAGGCTAGGCTATTGGGGACAGATTTGGTTCAGGATGCTTTAGATAAAGTGAAGGTAATTCAGGAGAGACCTCGTATGGCGCAGTCGAGGCAGAAGAGTTATGCGGACAGGAAGGTTCGAGATGTGTCCTACATGGTTGGTGAGAAGGTCCTGTTAAAGGTTTCGCCGACGAAGGGTGTTATGAGATTTGGAAGGAAATGAAAGTTGATCCCGTGGTTCATTGGGCCTTTTGAGGTACTTTGGAGGATTGGGGAGGTGGCTTATGAGCTTGCCTTGCCATCCAGCTTGTCGAGTGTTCATCCAGTTTTCCATGTTTCTATGCTTCGGATGTATATTGGAGACCCGTCCCATGTTCTAGATTTCAGTACGTTTCAATTGGAGGGTGATTTGATGTATGATGTAGAGCCAGTAGCCATTTTGGAGCGTCAGGTTTGGAAATTGAGGTCAAAGGATGTATCTCTACTGAAGGTGCAGTGGAGAGGTCGGCTCGTGGAGGAGGTTGACTGGGAGACCGAGCGGGAGATGCGGAGCATATATCCTCACCTATTTGAGGCTTTAGGTATGTTTCTTGACTCGTTCGAGGACGAACGTTTGTTTAAGTTGGGGAGGATGTGACAACCAGGCCAGTCGTCTCATGAGTTACCGCTCTGTTTCCCCTATTTTTTGATTCTCTATGCTTTGTTATTTTTCTTTTATGTGGTCGGGTTGATTGGTTTGCGTTCGGAGTGGATTTGGTAAGAAATGAGACACTTAGTCTTTTTAAGAAGGTTTATGTGGGAAAAGTCAACTGGATGTTGACTTATGTGTTAGAGGGCTCGAGTGTCATTTCCCCTGGTTCGGTTAGCTTTGGGAGGTGATTTATGACTTAGGAGTGTGACCGGAATTGGTTTTGGAGGTTCAATGTAGAATTAGGCTTGAATTGGCGAAGTTAGTATTTTGGCAATTTCCGGTTGGTAGTCGAGATTTAGATCCGAGGGTCGGAATAGAATTCCGATAGTTTCTGTAGCTCTGTTATGTCATTTGTGATGTGTGTGCAAAATTTCAGGTCATTCAGACGTGGTTTGGTTGGGTATTTGATCGAAAGCGTATTTCGGAAGTTTTTAGGAAACTAAGGATTGAATTCGATGTGAATTGGTGGATTTTGTATTGTTTGAAGTTTTTGGATGATTGGAACAAGTTTGAATGAGGTTTTAGGATGTGTTGGTGCATTTGGTTGAGGTCCCGGGGGCCTCGAGTGAGTTTCGGATGGTCAATCGGACCAATTTTGAGTTTGGAAAGTTGCAAAAAATTGATCTCAGCAGTTGCATTCATCTCTTCGCATTCGCATAAGGGTCCTCGCATTCGCGAAGAGTAAACGGAGGAAGGTGTGAAATTGGCCTTCGCATTCACGAGGCAGGCCACGCATTCGCGGATGGGAGTGAGCTTGGGGCATCGCGTTCGCGAGGGGTACTGTCGCGTTCACATAAAAGGATTTAAGTTAGTGGATTAGAAGTGAAATTGTGCTACGCGTTCGCAGGTGTGTTGTCGCGTTCCCAAAGGGTCGCCTGGGTAAAGCATCACGTTCGCGAGTCTTATGTCTCGATCACGTAGAAAGGAAATATGGTCAAGATAAAGTGTGCATCGCGAACGTGAGAGTTTGACCGCATTCACGAAGATGGAAAGTCAGAACTGGACAGAAAGTTTATGAGTTATTTCATGCGCGATTTTGAGTCATTTTTCCTCCGTAGTCAATCATTTTTAGAGATTTTTAAAGGAGATTCAAGAGGAATTCAAGTAGAATCGATTGGAGGTAAGATTTTTGAACCTAAAACGTGATTCTATTGTGAAATCTATCTAGAAATGCGTGGAAACTTGAACAAAAATGGAAGAACTAGGGCTTGAAATTTTGGATTTTTAATTTGGAATTTGAGGGTTCATTTGGACTCCAATTTTGGTGTTCTTTATATGAATAAACTCGTGGAGTGATAAGGAACCCATTGGTGTAAAGATTTTTGAGTTTTGAGAAGTGGGCCCGGGGCTCGGGTTTTGCTAATTTCAGGATTTTTTATATTTTTCGATTGTTTTCGCTTTGGGCCTTGTTCCCTTAGCATATTGTGATGTATTGATTCTGATTTTGGATAGATTCGATGCGCGTGGGGGCTGATTTGAGGGGCAAAGGTATCACGAGCTAGATTTTTAGCCGGTTCGAGGTGAGTAATAATTGTAAATGATGTCCAGAGTGTTTGAAAACGCAGATTGCACATCCTAGTGCTATATTGAGGTGAGACACGCGCTTGATGATGAGTGTCGGGTCGATTATTATTGGGGATTGTGACTTGGTCTGTCCCGATTGATGGTTTTACCGGGTTTTTGACATAAACTTATTTGTTATCATCATGTTTTGGACTAATTGTCATATATTTGGGCTTCGTGCCAACTATGGGAACCCTTCGGGGAATTTTTATCACTATTTCCTCACTGTTTTGACTTATTACTTAAACTCAGTCATACTGCTTTCTACTATTTTACAACTAAACCACTTTTACTTCGTTTTGAGACTTAAATGTTATTTTAAATGATGTTTTGGGCTGAGAACTACTGTTTTACTAATGCTCGAGGGGCTTATGTGATTTCTGGAATGAGTATGGCCGAGGGCCAGATGTGAGGATACACTGATACTGATGTGAGGCCGAGGGCCTGAGATACATGTATACGCCACGAAGTGGCTTCAGTGATATGAGGCCGAGGGCCTAGATTTGATGCCACGAGATGGCTTGATATTGTGCTTGGGCCGTAAGGGGCCCCTCCCGGAGTCTGCACCAAATGCAATATGAGAGAGAGAGAGCCCGGGGGATGGTACTGTTCTATGTTTTTACTTTATTTAATTGCTTTCCCCTTAACTGCTTATCTATTGTAGAATTATCTCATTCCGCTTTTTCATCGGTTTATTGCTTTCATATAACCTGTTTAACTATCGCATTATAGATTACCCTATGTTTATGTGATTTCTTATTCTCAGTCATTATTTATGCTTATTATTCACTGTGTCGAAGTACTCACATTATTTCCTACATCCTGTGTGCAAATTCAGGCATAGCAGGTCCCGCTCCCGAGTGTTGACTCATCCCAGCTCAGGTGGATCTTCGAGGAGACTTTAGGTAGCTGCTGGCGTTCGAAACCTGGAGCTCCTCTATATCTATATCTTTACTTTCCCATTCCAGTATTTGAGACTCTGTAGTTACATTTGAGAGATTGTTATCTTAAACGCTCGTGACTCATGAGACCCCAGTTTGGGCTGTGTCGGGATGGTTCTACTATTATTATCTATGTTTTCGCGAATTTATTGCAATTAAATCTTGCTTTAAAACTTTTTTATGGTAATTAATTGCTTAAAGAGGTGTGTTGTATTGGTCTGGCTGGCCTTATTTTCACGAGAGTTGCTATCACGATAGGGTTCGGGATTAGGGTCGTGACATTGATGATGAAGCATCAGTAGCAAATATTGAAGAAGAAGAAGAAGAAGAAGAAGAAGAAGAAGAAGAAGAAGAAGAAGCAGAAGCAGAAGCAGAAGGAGGAGGAGGAGGAGGAGGAGGAGGAGGAGGAATGATAATGCACATCTCCAATCTGTTGAGGTAAGATTATATGTTTCAAACATCTCTCTGGATATTTGAAACATCTCTCTGGAAGTTTAAAACATCTATCAGGATGTTTAAAGTATCTTTCTAGATGTTTGAAATATTTCTATGATAGTTAACTTAACATTACTGTAAAGAGAACTTTTTAATTATTAAATTAATTAGTTTTGTGTCTTTGATTGATCAACACCTTTAAATCATGTACAAGATGAGATGCCCGAGGATGAGTTTGACAGCGTGAGGTTGAAATCTTAAAGCTTCGATCCAAATTTCCACCCTTAAAGTACAAGACATTTTTAGATGATAATGAGGCTTCAACAAGAAGATCACTATGAGATCCTCATTAGCATTAGCGGGTATGGGTGAGTTCCGAAAGTTGTTGTAGGATGAGGGCGTCGAAAACATATTTAGGAGTAGTCCTTTCGGGCACTTTTTGGATTTGCATGAGAAGCCACTATTTCAAGCATGTATAGTACACGGGCTTCTACTCCGTAGAGTAGTATTGTGCGAGACGACCCATGAGTTATTGTTTGATTATAAAAGATTACAAGTTCGCTTCGGCCTTCGTGAGTTCACCATAATGACCGAACTCAACTGTGGACATTCTTATACGAGTTTGAAGCTCCAAAAATACCTTCTTGATGGTGAAGAATTGTGGAAACATATTGCAAGGGAGGAACTATATAGTGTTACTATGGTTCACGTGAAACCAGTAGTTTCTATCTCAAACTCTATAAATGAACCAAGAAATCCACAGTCTATGTACAGGAACCCATAATTTTCAAATCTTGAATTCACCTTTGTTATCATGCCACCTAAATAGGGTTACACCGCGGAATATTGTGGACATGTCGACATTGTTCTTTTCCATGAATTTTCAAGCATATGATTGCGAGAATGATAATATTTGAGTGCAGCTTTATGATCAGTCAGGACATCTTTACATTCGTTTGAAATTGGATCTAAAACTGAATATTTTTTAGATTTATTCCAAAGAGGCAGAGGTCTTGGGTAAAACAAAAGGCAAACTGTTTATCCTTATAGCATCTTATAATGTTGGTTTATTGTGTCACATGTTAGTTATTAATAAGACGAGGTATCGAATTATTTAGCTAAAATATTCTGCTGCTAATAAATGGTAAACATGAATACACATAATCTACTAGGAAAGATTAAAACCGAAACATAATCTTGAATTATGGTGAGAAGAAGGTCGTTGAGCTATAATTCGACAGCCGACTCTATATAGAAAAATCTGTGCATCACAAGCCAACAGTTAATTATATTTCACTTATGAAGTATTATTTTCCCGCTTAATGTAAGCTAGTGATCGCAGAGGTGTGCAGACCTCAGCCGCAAAATGTTTCAATTAGTATATATATAAACCTATATTTCTAAGGAAAAAGTTAGGATTAACTAAAACCAAGGTTCCTACTTCTTCACCATGTATGAATTAGCTGTTGTAAGTTTGGCCAAATACGCTGCGTCTACTCTAAATTTGCCACTGTCAATAACCTCCGTTGAATTGATCTCATGCTGCTGGACCATAATCATAATATCGATCATCGTTATCTCCTTTAGAGGATGCTGCAGGAGCATAATCATACCCATCATCCCCATCATCATTTCCATCTAAAAACGACGACCTTCTCTTCTCATATCCTATAATCCTGAAAATGCAAGACACTGTATCTTTCTTCTTACTTCGACTATAGAAATATTGAAATATGAGATATTGTGTGTCGTACCAAGCTCTTTGATATGATATGAAGATTGATGGTTTTGTGGACTCATTTTGACAGATTTTGGCACGTTAGAAAGTGTGTTATGTTACCCAAAGAGAGTCTGGAACCAAAATGTGATTCTTTCAGACAAGTAGCATCTTAATAGCTGTATAAAAAAAAAAGATATTTTTATATATAGTGCCAAAATAATGGGCGCTATATATTAACGTTAATTGTGCCGTTAACGTATAGCGCCTAGTATTTTCGCCCACGTATACATAAAAAGCTGACACCCCAGGTATAGCGCCAAAATACCTGGCGCTATACCCCTTTTTCCTGGCCCCACCAATAATTTCTGACTTCAATAATTCAAAAGTGTATAGTGCCCACTTTTTGGGCGCTATATATAAATAAAAAAAATTCCTGGCTAGCCATTTCCTATATAAACAGGTTTGGATTGTATAGAAATTCATTCAAAAAAACTTTTGACTCTAGTTGAAACATTTATTGTTGTTAAATTCTCCAGCATTTTTTCATTATGTCTGAAGAGCATCGAATAAGAGTTTCATTATATTGGGGGGGGGGGGAGGGA